>PVJO010014318.1:37539-48780 GCA_004026905.1 Hystrix cristata
TTTGTCGTGCCAGGGATCGAACTCAGGGCCTTGTGGCTGGGGATTTAGCTCAGTGATTAGAGTGCTTGCCTTGCAAGCACAAGGCCCTGAGTTCGATCCCAGGCACCACAAAAAAAAAAAAAAAGTCCTATGAATCCAAATTTGAATTAAGCCCACCAAATCTTACATTGAAAATCTCTTATTCTTTCTTCTCAATAACCCTCTCGCTGTCCTTTTCAGCTTTTTGTGTTTTTTGGTTTTGTTTTATTTTTTTAACTGATCTTCTATCTCCTTTCTCTTTCTGACCCCAAGCCTATACCATTTATACTGCTCCCAAAGACATTTTTAAAATTCAGGAAAAATCCTTCACCTTCCCTGATCATCATCTGTAAATGACTTACCACTGTCTTGGAGACAGCATCTTGACAGTGTTCAGAAAGATGAAACCCAAGCAACCTGCAAGTTTCGTAGAGCACTTCAAGGCAGCTGGACTCCATGCACCTTCATCTCCACTGGTTTGCTTGTACTGCAAGTCTGGCACTGGCTACCTGGCAGGCTGCCACCGCTCCTCTGTGTCACCGCATGCCCTGCTACCTGACCTGGAATGCCCTCCCTGATTTGCCTCCTGGGCTATCTTGGCTGGTCCCAATGTTCTCATCCACCTGGCTTTGCTTCTTTGACAGCATAGCAGATACCAACTTCAGGTGTGCCAGAAGTATCTTTCCTGATTGTCATCTCTTCGGAGCTCTTTTTCATTTTGAATCAGGCCCCTAATCCAATCTTAGAGTTGGGGGAGGAGGTGTCTACCTGGTCTCAGGGCATCTGCTCATCTCGTGTTGCCATAGAGACACCCCTGGTTTTCTTCCTGTTCCTTTCAATCCCAGGGACGTCTTGGCAGTGCGCACCCCAGCTGGCGTCCCCGGTGTCTGTAAGGAGGGCTGTGGTTCTTTCTGCACAGATGTCCAGGCTACGGCTCCTGCTCTGGGGTCCTGGCAACTTTCCAGGGGCCTGTGTGGGGGATGCTGTCCTGCTCTCTGACCCCAGTACTCTGCCTTCTGAGCTTTGTCTCCTGTACCCAGTTTGAGAGTTTAGAATTTCAAAACTCGAGAGGCAGAGACTGACAGGTCTTTTTTGCTTCCACTGTGTCACATTTCCTCCTCCAGACAGAGAACACAGGCCCAACAATCTGCTGGAGAAAGGAGAAAACATAACAGAACAGGGAGCAACAGATGACCAGTCACGGCTCACTGGATGCACACTGCTCCCACTATCTGCTCACCTGCCTGTCTCCCTTGGCTGTGTTTCCCCAGATTGTCCTCTATCCCAGTACTGCAGCGCTTGTCATTTGGCACACAGTAGGGACGTGTCTATCAAAACCAAACTCAGAAGAAATAAGAGGAGAATGGGCTTTAAAGTTGGGAAACCCGAGTGAGTCCTGCCACCTGCCCTCCTAGCTGGACTTTGCCTCTCTGTTTATAGTGTTAGCAGTAGTGACAATGGGACGGAGAGAGTGAGGAGTGAGGTGCAGGGGCAGGGCTTCTTCAGGGCTCTGTATTAGTACTTTCTCCTCTTCTTAGCCCTCCCAGATACTAGCTCACTCTTGCCATTTCTGCTCATCCTCCCGGTGGCCCTTGCTTCTTTGTCACATGCTTCTCCTGCTGCAAAACTGTCATGCGGGTTCATGGATTTTTGCTTTTCTTTGTCCAAGTGTCTCCCTCTCCTTCCACCAGTTAACAGCTTTCAGGATCCTTGAGTTCCAGGGATTTGGTTTGTGAAGAACTTGAAATTCTGGTTCTACCACACCCCGACCGACCCTGGCATGTGGGACAAGCATCTGGATGGTGGAAATGATAACTAACTCACTGGCTCTTCCTGAGCCTGAGCTCCAGGACGGGGAGCAAGCACCAGGGTTCACTTCACAGCTCTGCCACTTTCCAGAATCGGGACTTGGAGCAAGTGACTAAACTCTCCCACCTTAGTTGCCTTATTTCTAACTAGGACCCCATAACAGACTACCTCACAGGGTGATCCTTAGTAGTCACTGAGGGAAAACACCCAAGTGCTCAGTGCTGCCCACCTGAGCAAACCCCCATATATGTGGGCTATTATCACCTTACAGACAGCTTCTTCTTAATTCCTTGTCAACTCCTCACATGCACGTGTGTTTGCGAGGGCTGGAAGAATACCACAGACCAGACAGTTTAAACCACAGAACAAGGATTTCTTCACAGTTCTGGGGCTGAAAGTCCAAAATCAAAGTGCAGAAGGGCTGGTTCCCACTGAGGTCCCCTTTTGTGCAGAGAGGGGTGCCTCCTGCTCCATTCTCATGTGGCTTTCTAGGCAAGTGCTCTACCACTGGGCTACCCCTGTTCTCCAATCCTACTTATTTTTGAGGTAAGTTCTCATATGTAGCCCACGCTGGCCTCCAGCGTGCTATTCTCCGGCCTCAGCCTCCCAAGTGGCTAGGATTATAGGTGTTCGCCACCATACCTGGCTTTATATTATGCTTATTAATGAATTCTAAGATATTTAATTTCCAGGGATGCCATTATGGCATAGCAGAAAGAATTGGCTATTAGGAAGGCAGGCTGCTGAAGGCTGGGCATAAAATCTGGTCAGTCACGGGAATTATCTTGGCCAAGTCTCACATCCTGCCAGAGCCAGGTGGCTCCACTGTGATGAGGAGGCCACCAGTAATTCACACATGAGGGTAGCTGTGAGGCTGAGGCAGGATGATCGTACATTACTTAGCAAGAACCTGTCTCAAAATAAGAAATTTAAAAAGGCCTGGAGGTGGATCTCAGTGTGAAGGCCCTGCGTTCAGTCTCTAGTGCCTGACCCCTCAAGCTGCTGAGAACTATGGCTGAATAAAGGCAGGAAAGCGTACCACTCCGAGGGGAGGAATGGCACCCTGCCACCTGATCCGTGTGAGTCTCGTGTGTGGGCCTAGAGCTGCACGCTCAGTGGCCCCCACTGCAGCAGCAGCACCACACGCTACTATTCCCTGACGCTGGTCTGCTTTGGCAAAACCTGACGGTAAGATGGGCCCACAAACTGGTATGTCCTGAAGACCCTGGAATCCTCAGTTAGAAAGGAGTCCCCAAACTTCACCTCTGCCTGCCTTCTCCAGGGACCCTCCAAAGCCAGCTTGTTCCTTCAGTGGTTTAGAAGGAGCCCAGTGAGTAGGGACACTAAGGGATGGATGGAGATGTTGCCAATCAGCCTGGTGTGACTTTGCTTGATTCATGGCAAAGTACAGCTCTGCTGGCAGTCCTGAGGTCCCCAGATAATGCTGGATACCAACAGTTGACATAGCTGGATGCTGCCACTGCTGGCCTCCAACTTCTGGTGCTGGACAGTGTAGGTTGACTCTACCAGGTGCTGGTCTCTGCTGGTGACATTCATTGCTGCTGGCCTCTAGGAGACCTTTAGTGTTAACAGCCCCTAGTATTCTGCTCTTTCTTTTGAACTGACTGCTATGTCCTTATTGGGGTTGGGGATTTAGCTCAGTGGTAGAGTGCTTGCCTAACAAGCGCAAGACCCTGAGTTCAATCCCCAGCACCTCCCCACAGACAAAAAAAACTAAAACCTGCTACTCAGGGTAAGAATCCCAAGTAGATTAACAGGATTTTTTGGAGTCCACACTATCCAAGAAATAAATCAGGAGCAGGTTTACAGGGCCACCAAAGCTTTTTTTGTGGAGGATGCTGGGGATTGAACTTAGGACCTTGCACTTGAGAGGCAAACACTGTACCACTGAGCTAAATCCCCAACCCTCACCAAAGCTCTTCTAACAGGTCCTGTGCAGCAGCGTGGTGGGGAGGGAGTCCTCCTAGACTAATCAGAGAAGTGGCTGGGGAGTGCTTCTTTTATAGCAGGTGCAGGCCTGTGATTGGTCCAAGTACCGGCTTGTGATTGGTGCAGGACTCAGGACAGCCTCAAATGTTATGCCGTGGATCTAGTGAGGGGCAGGGCTAAAACCAGAGAATCTTCTGGAAGGCTAGGCATGGGTGAGCCCACATCCCTCCCTCCCTGATCTTAGTCACTCCAGGGTGCCCTCTCCCTTCAAAAAGGCAAAAGTGGCATCTGAAGAGGCGGCCGTGGGGGAGGGACATGCGCTGACACCCATGTGAGAATGGAGTGGAGGAGGGCAGCTGCTAGATTGCCATAAAGGATACCTAAGTAAGGTGTCCTAGTCCATTGTGGGGTGAGAGGAGCAAAGGGAAGGAAGGGGGAGGGGTACTACAGCCACTGGCCAAACCACACCTCCCTCCAGCTGTTTCTTGGAGACAAAGTCTTGCTAAATTGCCAAGGGGCAGCAAATTCTTGATTCTCCCATTTCAATGTCCCAAGTAATAGTTGGGATTACAAACCTGAGCTACCACACCTGGCTTATTCAATTTTAAGAGATGTAGAAGTACTTCCCTTTTTCACAAATAATTAGACAGTTCCTAGCATGCATGGAGACTTTTCCTACAGTGGCCTAGGCACCAAGGATACAGGATTGGTCCCCAGCACTTTAAACAACAACAGCAAAAGAGATTAAAGCTAGACATTGTGGTGCATGCCTGTAATTCCAGCATTTGGGAAGCTGAGGCAGGAGAATTATCACCTGATCAAGGCCAGCCTGGGCTACATAGTGAGTTCAAGTCAGCCTAAAGTACATAGTGAGAACTTGTTTCAAAAAAAAAAAAAAATCAGGTAAAAAACAAATACTACATTGTGAAATGCTGAGCCATGATAAATGTGTAAAGAAAAATAAAGCTTACGATGTTCTCTCTGAAAAGACAGCCAGCAGACACTTGGACAATAAGTGACACTGAGCTATGGAGATATCCAAGAGAAGAAGGTAGGAAGGCTATAAGGAGGGACCTAGCAAGGCAGAAAACAGCTAGGGACCGTGAACTAGAGCTGACTCGGGGGAGGAGAAGCTGTAGGTGGATGAAGTTAGTGGCCCTTGAAGGCCAGGGTCAAGATTCTGGTTTTTAATCTAAGTGTTGTGAGATGTCATGGGAGCATTTTGAGCAGGGGTGTGACTGTCACAGACATCAATAAAGGGATCTCTCAAACTACTGTTTGAAAAAGAGACTTTGAAGAATCAAGGTAGTTACAAAGCTAATGGCAAAACAGGTCCTACTTTACTTGCACAGGCATGCATGGGTTACACCTCCTGTTGCTAAGTGTGGGTACGCGACTCTGACCATTACAGTGTAAGCACAAGTCACTTACGTTACTCCCAGGCCAAGGGGTGAAGTGCCATTATAAGGCCCACCGGAACTCCATTTCAGTGACCAATGGTGTTTGTGGTGGAGGCTCAGTCAGCCTCTGATTTAATCAGCTTGTGGCTGCCAGAGCAAAATACCTCAGACTGGGGAACTTGTGAAGAACAGAAGCTCCTTTCCCACAGTTCTGGAGCCTGGGAAACCCAAGATCGTGGTACCAGAATCTGGTGAGGATCTCTCTCTGCTTCCAAGATGGTGCCACAAATGCTGCATCGTCCACAAGAGAGGAATATATGCTTACGTGGCAGAAGGCAAAAGGGTAGGAAGTAATGGATTCCTTCTGTCAAGTCCTTTTGTAAGGGCATTAATCCATTCATGAGGGGCGGAGCCCACATGATTTTAACACCTCCCTCAAGGAAGGTGTTACCTCCCAACACAGTTGTACTGTGCAACACACAAAACATTTTGGAGATTTGGGTGGAGTTGTAGCTCACCTGAGGCACTTGTTTTTGGAGAAGAATCAATCACAGAAATATGGGGAATGTTACTGTAGCATGACAGAGCATATCCTGAGAGGTCCCGGCAGCAAGAGGAGAAGGAGGAGGCCAGTTAAGCTTGGATTGGAGTCAGACCCCCTGGAGGGGTCAGAGTCAGGATGCACTGAAGGCCAAGGGCAAAGATGCAACAGTGAACAATGTGGGGTATGAAGGAAAGAGGAGTCAAGGGTAACTCCTAGGATTATGGTTTGATTCTACTTGAGAAAGCACACAATTACTCAGGGTGCCAGGCACACAGCAAAACTACACAAAGTTAGTCACTGTGGTTATCACTTTAAGAGAGCAAGTAAGGTGGAATGTAGAGACTTGGGAAACTTCAATCCAGAATGATGAGAAGTCAGATTTACTGGGGTATAATTATAAACAGTAAAACTTAACCTTTCTGGTGCACAGGTTTGCATTTTGACTAATACATTTTATCTGTAAGCACCTCCACAATCAAGCCGGATCCTATTTCTATCCCCTCCCTGTTATCTTCTTGTGCCCCTCCCAATCCTCTTTTGTAGTCAGATCCTCCTCCCCCTCACCCTTGGCAAACACTGATCTGTTCTCCATGTCTATAGTTTTGTCTTTTTTACAAATGGAATCACACAGTACAAGCCATTTTGAGACTGGCTTCTTTCCCTTTGGATAGTGCATTTGACATACACCCATGTTGCACAGTAGTTTCTTCCTTTTAATTGCTGAGTAGTAGTCCTCGGCATGGATGTACCACAACTTGCTAATCAGCAACAGCTGAAAGGGCATTTAGGTTATTTCCAAATTTGGGTCACTGTGAATAAAGCGACTCTAAGTATGTGAGCACAGGTTACTGTGTAGACATATGCGTTTGTTCCTCTTGGTAAATCCCTAGGAGTGGGGCTGCTAGCTCATATGGTGAGTGTATGTTTAACTTGATAAGAAACTGCCAAACTGTTTTTCCAGAGGAAATGTACCATATTGCACTCCCACTGGCAGTGTGGGAGGATTGCTCCACATCCACCCCAGCGCTTGGCATTGTTAGGGTTTTTTGATTTAAGCGGTTCTCATGTGTAGTGGTATTTTGGTGTAGTCTGAATTCGCTTTTCCCTAATAAGTACCGATGTGGAGCATCTTCTTGTGTGCTTATTAGCCGTACATATGTCTTCTAGTGAAAAGTCCACTCAAGTCTTTTTGTTCATGTTTTCATCAGGTTGCTTGTTTTCTTACTGCACAATAAATGTTCTTAACATATTCTGGATACAAATCCTTTATCAGATATGTTTTGCAAATATTTTCTCTAGTCTTTGACTTGCTTTTGTTTGTGTCTTTCAAAGAAAAGTTTTTAATTTTGATGAAGTCTAAACTATCAACATTTTCTTCAATGGACCTTTTTCCTGGTATTGTTTCTAAGAAATCTTTGCCTTCTCAAGGTCACAAAGATCCCCCCTGCCCTCCCCTTTTAAAATTAGGTCCTGCTATACAGTCCCCGCTGGCTTTGAATTCACTACACAGCTCAGGGTGGCCTTGAACTCTAGATACTCCTGCCTCAATTTTCTGAGTGCTGGGATTACAGGTACACATCACCGAAGTCAGCATTTTCCCATATTTCTTCTGAAAGTTTTATGTTTTACACTTAGGTCTATGATCTAGTTTAATTTTTGTAACTGGTCTGAGGTCTAACCCAGAACAATTTTTTTTTTTTTTTTTTTTTTTTTGTGGTGCCGGGGATCGAACTCAGGCCCTTGTGCTTACAAGGCAAGCACTCTAATCACTGAGCTAAATCCCCAGCCCCCAGAACAATTTTGACTCATGACATTTCCTACTGGAGAAGAGGCAGATCAATATGACGTCGCATTTCTGATATGCACATGCGCTGGTCACACTGCAACTGATTGCAAAATGTGGTTAAGGTATAACATGGACTGTCAGGGATGTCCCACCTCCCTCCAACTTGGACTGCTCCTTTAGAAGCTGATCGCATCTGCAGCGTCACTCTCCGATGTCCCCAGTACATGTCCTGGGTCCTTACCTGAAATGACTACAGGAAAGGAGTCCTTAGGTTCTCCCCAGGTCCTAAGACACTCCACGTGGCTAGTGACTCCAAGAAACAATTTTCTGTCCTAAACCACTGCAGGGACAGTCTGTGCAAAGCAGAACATTTATTTTCAGCAATTAGGATTGCAATCTTAACCTTCCTAGCTCCTGCCTTTCTTGGGGGGCTTTTCCATTCACCTTGTGATATATTCTCTTTCCTTTTTCCCTCGGTTGCAATAGCTGTCAAAGTTTCATTAAAGGCACTGAGATCTTGGTGCCCTAAAAACTTTAAGGATAAACTCGGTGAGGGGAGTAGGTCGGGGAATCAAAACAGAACTGTAAACTGATGATTTGGCCAACCGAGGACATTTTAAGAAAGGCCACCAGTATATTCTATTCCTATCACTCCATTAAAGAAGGGATATTGACCAGTTACTCAAGAGGCTGGTGAAGAAGGATCACAAGTTTGGGGCTAGTCTAGGCAACTTAGAGACCCTGTCTCAAAGTAAAAAATAAAAAGGCTGGGGAGTGTAGTTCAATGGTAGCGTGCCCTGGGTTCAATTCCAAGGGGGGGTATTAAAATTAGTCAACCCCCCCAAGAAAAGAAAAAATGGGGAGGAGACAATCTCAGAATAAAAATTAGTTCTTCCCAAGAATCCACCACTGGGAACGTACTTGTACATGGGAAGTATTCCTGTAGTTGCCCCTTATTTTCCTCATCACTGCACATTGTTGAAAACTTCAGCCCACGCCAGTCTGGGACTTGGACCATCAGGAATAACCTGGGTGGTGCAGGGCTGAGGCTTTCTCACTTTTCTTGTAACATCTTTATTGGATATTTCTAAGATTCGAAGTCCCAGACTTAGTGAGGTTTCTTTTCCAGGAGTAGCAGTTGCAAATCACAAGGCGGGAGGGAGCTGAGGTGTTAACTTCCCAGAACCTTCCTTTGGCTTGCAGCAGTGGCTTTCTCTTCTTTCCTGAGCAGGAGAAAGGAAGGATGCCCAGTCCTACTGCCCCTCCTCCTCCAACCCCAGGGGCCATTTGAAAGGTCCTTCTATGAACTCTCCTCCCCAAAGGAGTCTGGCTCTCCCATGCCTCATCCATGAAGACAGAACACAGCAGTCCCAGTGGACCAGATTTCTGGTAAACCCATCGAGAGCTTCCACTGCTGCCCTCAGGATCAAACCCTCTCCCAGCTCAGTCCACGCTGCCATATGCCGTCTGGTCAGAGCCCACCTTGCCAGCCTCTCTTCTACTCCAGCCACGGCTGCCTGCCCATAGCTCCTCCGAAGCATCGGAGCCCTGAGTACTCCTGCCTTGTCTTTTCCTATACAACCTGCACTTTTCCAGGGAACTCTCCCTACCTTGCCCGGCTGCACCAGTGCCTTCTCTTCCTTAGTATCCTCTTATCTTGAATCCTTTATTTGTCTTTGTAGCACGTGTCATCATTGTACTTAATTACTTGTGTAATGCCTGGTCCCTTGAGTGGAATGTGAAGTACAAAAGGCCAGAAATTAAGCCTGTCTCATGAATTGGATCTTCCAGTCTCTGGCATTCTCTTCAGGCACTGTTCTAGGTACTTCATATATAATAGCAGAGGGAAAAATACAACAACAAATTCCTGCCATTATGGATGTTATGTTCTACGAGGGCAAGAATCTGCTTAACAAAGTAGGTGGCTAACAGGGTATATTGATGGTGATACATGCCCAGGAGAAAAAGGAAAGCAGAAATGGAGGACTTGAGGCATTGCATTGGGGGCTGGCATGCAAAATTCTTAGATTGGGTGGCCAGGGAAACCTAACTCAGAATGTGACTTTTGAGAAAAGACCAGAAAGAAGGGAGGCAGCTGACCATGTAAGTATCTGGGTAAAGGGCATTCTAAGCAGAAGGAATAGTAAGTGCAAAGGCCCCAGGCCCTGAAGGGAGTAACTGCTCTAGCACCAGCAAAGACACTGGTGGGAGTCAAGTGGAATAAATGAGGGAAGGGGAGACAAAACACAGTGTTTTAACCTGTCAAAGGTTCTGGTGGAATCATTTACATCAGACACTTGTTGGGGAGTGATTCTAACCAGCATCTACACTGAAACCACCAGTTTCAAACAGCTTTTAAAAGCAGAGTCACTCCTTCAAATGAAATATGAAATATGAAATGGAAGTTCAAGATAGGAAATAGAGGAGCAAGGGGGGACTGTCACTCTCATGTGTCCCCTTGCCCGCACTGGGCCAAGGCAACTGTTTGAAGGAGGCTTCATTCGCCACGCAGCACCAGCTGACATTTCCCAGCCTACAGCTACCTGGGCTGGAGCATGCACTCCAGGAGCCTCTTGGGATGCTAGAAGGAAGGGAAGACTTTCAGTGGACATTCACCTCCGAGGTCTGAATGAAATTGGAGCTTCCACAGCTACACGGCTGAGGAGTTCCTAGAAATTAGCTCTCTGAAACCTCTCTTTCCTTAAACATATTTTTAAAAACTATTTCTATTTCGGGAAAAAAAAAGATGACACAGGACAAAGGTACAAGAAATATACTAAAAAAAAATTCATGCCCTATGAATAAAAAAAATGGTATAACTGTAATGGGTTCTACACCATTAAGAAAGAAAAATGAACCACTGATGAAGGGGCACCAACAGGGAGGAATAGTGTAAACTTTATGTTGAGCAAGAAGTACCAGCTAGATACAAGAGTAGATACTATGCGACCCAAGGATATGGCCTTCACGAACAGGCAAAACTAATCTCTGTTGACAGAACCTGGAATACTGGTTACCTGGGGCGGTGTGGTGGGGGTAGATCAAAGGGAGAATGAAAATGTTCTAGTATATCTTAATCTGGATGGTAACTATAAGCACTGAGCTGAAAAATGATCTGTGTATTTTACTATGGTGATAATAATAATAAAGTCAGTCTCTTCTCCACAACCTGTGGCTACCAGCTTCCTGTCTGGAGACCACTCCTCCAGTGGGATTTTTCTTCCTTTGGTGCTGCTGATCTAATCCAGGGTCTCCCCAAACTCCAGACAATAGCTTTACCACTCAACTACACTTAACACCCCAGTGGAAATTTCTTTTTCTTTTTTGGATTTTTCAGACAGGGTCCTGCTATGTAGTCCAGGCTGACCATGAACTCACAATCCTCCTGCCTCAGCTTCTTCTGTGCTGGAATTATAGGTGTGCATCACTACGCCTGGCTTCCACGGACTTTTCTTCTCTCTCTCCCTCTTTTTGGTACTGGAGATTAAACCCAGGGCCTTCACACTGAACTACATCCCGAGTCTTTTTGTTATTTTGACACAAGGTCTAAGTTGCTAAATTTTCTAGGCTGGGCTCGAATTTGCGATCTTCCTGCCTTATCCCCCCACCCCCACCCTACCC
Organism: Hystrix cristata; assembly: GCA_004026905.1. Classification (NCBI taxonomy): domain Eukaryota; kingdom Metazoa; phylum Chordata; class Mammalia; order Rodentia; family Hystricidae; genus Hystrix; species Hystrix cristata. The sequence continues at coordinate 48,668 of PVJO010014318.1, forward strand.
CCCACCCAAGAACGCTGGGATTACCACCGTGTGCCCCCATACCCAGCTAGGGGGATTCTTAATGCCCTTTTCCCCTCAGTACCTTACTCACACCAGAAGCAGAGTCCTGGAAG
>PVJO010014319.1:0-48678 GCA_004026905.1 Hystrix cristata
TGAAATGTCATTCACATTCACAAAAAACATCCCAATTGTTTCCCTTGAAATGCCTTCAAAAGTACCCTCTCTTTGACTTCCTGGGAACCAAGAAGGTGGTAATTCACATCCTCATCAGCACATACATCAGTTATTGAGGCAATAAAGCAAAAGATCTAAAAGAATAAGTTATGAAATTCTGCAGATGTGCGTTTTCAACCCGGCCTTTCCTACCAGCTTTGCAAAAGAGGCAAGTTGCTCAAACTTTCTGAAACTGTGTTTCCTTTTCCACAAGATGGGGGTTAACATCTGGCTTGTAGTGATATGACTGTTAAGTAAGACGATACATGTCCAATTACAGCGCAGTGTGAGATCTGGAGCAGGTGCCCCATAAGTGCTATAGCTGATATTACTATGACATTTACTACTACTGCTCCCTCCATTTCCTCTTGGCCAGGAACTCTGCTAGGCCAGACGACAGGGTAGAGAACAAGACAGATAGACATGCCCCAGGCCTGCACCAAGCTGATAGTCTCACCAGCGTGGTTCAGTTGAACTCTCTGCAATGAAAGAAATGCTCTATACGTGCTTTTTCCAATATGGTAGCCAAAAACCACATGTGGCATTTCAGCACTAGAAATATGACTAGTGTGACTAAGGAACGGAAGTTTTAATTTAATTTTATTTTAAAGGTGTAAATGACCTTGGAAAGAGCCACATGTGAGAATAGACAGCACAGCTTTAGGTGTGTTTCAGGTAAGTTTCTGAAGCTGATGAAGCTGGACAGAATAAGGGTGCATTGAAAGAGAAGTGCACAGAAAGCACCTGGAAAACTCTTATTGGTTTATTCATCACATTTAATCGCCAATTATGTATAATCAAACCTCAGGTGCAGAGGACACAGAAGAATCAGTCAGTCTCTGGCCTCGGGGAGCTCGCGTTTAGTGGGGGAGAAGCAAACAAATGATTTTACTATAGTGAGGTAAGTGTATGGACAGGTACTGTGGGTGCAGCTGAAAAGTCTAACCCCAGTGAACAGGTTTTTTTTTTTTTTTTTTTGGTTAGACAAACTTTTATTATAAGATGACATCGACTCTTATTGCGGAATTTTGTAACAGCTTCCGATAAGGCCGGCATGCTGTGATTATGGTCAAAATGTGAAGAAGCTGTTACTGATTGGTTGCTTTGGATATGGATAGTAACACACATTCATAAGAGTGAAGATTAGTATAATTATTTGTGTGGAGAAGTGGGATGTTAGGGACATTTATGTGTTTTACACAAGTTTGATTTGCTCAAAACATGCAGTGCTGGCCAGCCAAAGAATTCTGCAGCAGCTGACAGTTGCTTACATAAAAATAAATAGTATATTTTTATATGCTATGGCTTCCATACTCACCCCTGAGTTATCAGATAGGTGATATGTATGATTCCTTCTCCTATGAGGGATGGTCGTGTGGTATGGCTCAGTCATGTGAAAGCCTTTGGGCCATTTGAGTCCCTAAGGGGCATCTGTTTTGACCCTTGTGGTAGAGTTGCCTCTGTTTAGTAGAAGTAGGTCTGATGAAAATAGTTTATATCAGACCAACAGCGAATTTCTGCAGGGACTATAAATCGCAACATTTTAGGAGTTGAAATTGGTGTAGCACTTTTGAAAAGTGGCTTTTCCTATATGCTGGGAAGCCTCAGTCATGCCTTTCGGCCCAGTGAATCTACTTCCTTTAATCTACCCAAAGAAAGTAATTGGAATTGTGTACAGTAAAGACTTTGCTGAGAGTTCTTTGGGGTTGCTAAAGGGAGGAAACAACTCAAATAATGAACAGTCTAATAACTTGCAGCCAGGATAAAAGTTCATGAATAGCTTTTGCCATAACACCAATTAAAGAAAAATAAAAGCAAAGAAGCAATAGCTCCAGATGCTAAGTGACCACACTCTGGAATCAGACAGCCTGGGTTTGAATTATGTTTCTCCCACGTACTGGCTGTGTGATGTCAGTAAGTCACTTGAACTCTTTGCCATCCTAGAAAAATAGGGTTGATAATAACACACCTATCTCAGAGGGATTTCTGAGAATTAAATGACGTAATGAATAGAAAACACTTAACACCATGAAAAGTACATTTATTAGGTTACCTATATATGTTGGGCCTCTGTGGACGGTATGACTTTAAGACATAAAAATAGATGGAAAGAAATATGCCAACATATTAGCAGCGTGGGATCTGGGCGGTGGTGGAATCAGGGACGACGAGTTTATTTCTCTGCAAATTTTCTCTCCCCAAGTTTTTGTAATGGACATGAATTCATTTTATATTAAAAGAGTAGATCACAATGTTGTAACACAATATGATACTTTAAAAAAAGAATTTAACCACAATGAAGTAGCACTTCTCTTCCCTCTTCCCCTTTCCCTTCCGGTGGAGGAGCTGGGGAAGGCCCGCAGAGCCTCACACTAGCCTGGCCTGGGCCTCTGGGGGTGTCAGGCAAGGAGGGATCCTTGACACCTGTTGGTGTCTGGTGGGGAGTTGGAGTGGAAGGGAAGCTGGAATACCTGTTTTCTCGAATCTCTGAGTCTACATTCCAAGCTGCTCTGATGTTTCTCTTTTTCTCCCCATAACGTGATTGATTTGAACTAAACACTATATAAAACCGTAAAGTGGAAAAGACTCATCTACTGGCTTCGGGCCAAGACTCCTCCTAGAAAGAGACCTGTAATATTGCCTGTAACGATGGATTTACACGTTAAAGCCTCGTGGGCAAAAAAGGACTTAGATCAGAACACCAGAAGTTAGGTGAGTAGCAGTCGTTTTAATGTGCATAGTTTATCTTCAGAGAGGAAATTCTGGCAAACAGCTCTTTCTACCATGACCAGCAGCGAAATACCTTCCTGCGTTGGGACACATCCCCAGAATGAGAAGGCCAGAAAGTGTAAAAGGGGGCGCACGCACTAGCGCTTCTGATCAGACCTTGACATTTGCGCCCTGTGCATTAATGTCCTTCATTGACAATGAGGGTGCTTGTGCTTTAGCAAGTGGCTCCGCGAGCCGGATTTTATAAACAGAGAACCCCCGGCACCGAAATAACGAGGTCGACGCCCCCATCCGGACCAGAGGGCCAGTTTCCGGGTCTGTGCCCTGACCACCGTCGCTCATCACGTCTGGAGGTGACAGCTGCACACCTCCAGACCCGAGGCGCGTCCCCCCGGCCGCTGAAACGAAAGCAAGACACGCAGTCCTGCCAGGGCCTCCTCCCCACAGCGAGGTCATCGCGCTCTACCGAGCCCGGGGAGAGGACCGCCCCGGCGACCTGCGCGCCCCGCGACGCAGCCGCGAATCACCTTCGCCACGCCGCAGACCCTGCTGGCGCGGGCGGAGACCGAGGGAGGGGTCCCCCGCCCCGAGCGCCACAGCTGGATTTCTCGGGCGCGGGCAACGTCTCCTCTGCCCCGTCCGGAGCTGCCCGCCGCAGAGATGGCGGGGATGGAGGCGGCGCGTCGGAGTCACCTGTAGGGCTTTTCACAACTCCACGGCCCCTCCCCACACTGGCCCACTCGCGCAGAGGAAGACGCAAACAATCTCGGTACACGCGGGGTCAGGTGGGCCGGTGGCGGAGCGTTCGGAAGCCCTACAGGCGATCCTGGTCCTGGACACACGCGCGCGCACACACGCATGCACACACACGCACACGCGCGCTCACGCATCTTGTGATCCCGGGACCGAGCAGGTCTCGACCCTCCTGCTCTCCGCTAAGCGCACCACCCGAGAGGCTGGCGGGGGGCCCCGAAGTCCCAGAACGCCGCGGGACGGTCGGAGGCTTCGGCGCTCAGACGTCGGGAAAAGTGTCCCCTGCTCTCCGCACCCCTCGTGCTCCCCGGAGCGCGCCCTGGACACCCGAGAGCAAGGTAAGTCCGGGAGGGGAGAGGCCGACCAGTTGCTTCAGCCAGCCGCCCGCAGCAAGGCCGCCTTTCTTTCGCGCGTCTTGGGGGTCTCGTCGCGGGGGAGGCTGAGCCCTACCCTGCCCCCCGCCCCAAGTCCGCGCCCCTCGGGGAGCATCCTCTCCGGCAGGGCTTGGTGGCAGGTGGCGCCGTCAGGGTGAGCTCAGCGACCTCGTCTGCAGCCCTCGCCTGGCCGCGGGACCGCTGCCGCCTCGCCCTCCTTTCCAAGTTGCTGCGCTCCCCTCCACCCCCGGACTCGAGACCCCCCTGTCGCGTCCGCAGCGTCTTACCTCACCGTGCAACACTTGGTTGCGCGGGTGCCCGGGGCGCTCCTTCCTCACGGCTTATTCCCTTACTTGGGAGGAAAGAGGAACCGAGAGACAGAAAGGGGACCGAAGCTGGCGTGTGGGCGTCTTCCCGCCCGCGCAGCCCTCTCGGGGGAGGGGGATGGCAGCCCCGGGGCGCGCCGGAGAGCGGGGGACCCCCCGCGGCTGGGCAGCGCGGGTCTTCGGCCTCTGCTGGGGGATCCGCAGTCTCCAGCGGTCTGTCTCGGATGCCCGCTAGTACGGCACTGCGGCTCTGCACCCCGTCCCTCGCAGCCTGGCAAGTCCAGCTGCCACTCTCACTGCGGAGCCCTGCCCCCGGGCGCAGAGCCCGCCCCCGCCACACACACGCGCGCGCGCACACACACGCGCCACACACAAACACACGCGCGCGCGCGCACACGAATGCGGATCCGTTCGGGGGGAACCTGCGCCCCTTTGGTGCAACTTGGGCGCGGGCATCATCGGGGCGCTTCTTACTGGCAGTACTGTGGTTTGCGGGGAGGAGTCAGGGGCTTGGGGAGTCCGGAAAGGACGCAGCAGTGTTGGGTGCCAGAGGCCAGCTCACCTGGAGGTGGAGGACGCATGCTTGATAAATCAAATATCCACCGGGCATTTCCTTTCCTCAGCCTGGAAACCTCGGGTCTAGGTTAGCTTAAATATCCCAAGTAAATTCAGAGAAAAAATATAAATGAAATATCAACAAGTTCTCCGTGTCCCAGGAACTCAATACTTCTAGTATCCAAATCATCAGCCCTGTCCATGGGGATATTTCTACAACCCCGACTCCAGCATCAGCCGACTGGTGGCTGTTGAGCCTGAAAGGTGTTTACTTCTGCAGATCTATATGGTGGGGGCTCTGTGAGCTCTGCCAGAGCTGGGCTCTGATGGATGGGTCAAGTCTCAGGGCTGTCCTCCGAAACTCCCTACTTTAGTTTTAAGTGACACTGGACGGAGGGTTGGGGATTTAGTTCAGTGGTAGCACATTTGCAAGGCCTTGAGTTCGATCCCCCGGCCCCCCACCCCCCAGTGACACCCCACTGTTTTCCTGAGAAACAAATAGACCACTTCTTTTATTTTAAAAAACTGTATAGAAAAGCACAGAAAGGGGGCTGGGAGAGAGGGGCGAGGGGTGGGGCAGTAGCACTGGCCAGGGCACCAGGACTTTTTGCTGCTTCTTTTTCCATGACGTGCACATACGCATGGTGGTGGCGATGCTATTTCAGGCATGTCACACCAACAGGATGACTTCTGTCCATTTCACACCACATTTAGAGTCACCAGGAGTTTAGACTCTCATCTGTAAAATATGTGGAGTTTACCAGTTTCCACTCTGAGAATTCTTTTCCGCCAGCAGGCAGCGAAGGTCCCCGGGCCAGGACCGTAGCCAAGAAAAGCTTTCTGCCTCAGAGTGCGGAGGCGCCTAGGGGCCCTTAGTGTCTGGGCATTTGGGGAAGAAGCTGCAACTGTGAATATCAAGTAGCCCTGAGGACCCTGATGGCCATTGTGTGGACCAGGCCACCTGCAGGCAAGACTGACGGGATAGTGGAGGGGCTGAGCTCAGCGATGTCCCCAAGTTTCTGCCTGATGATGAAGACAAAGCTGACACCAGAATTCTGTGCTCTTGCTTCATCCCGACCACCCACCATTCACACTCTGTCCTGCCCCCAGCTTGGTTCTCAAAGCTTTGCTAAATTAGACTGAAAGATGTTTGGTGAAGGTACTAATTTATAGGTTCTTCTTTCATCTTTTCTTGTTTCCCTTCAGGTATTTCCTCCTGACACCAGTCCTGGGTCTTCTGTGGGAGGAGAGAGAGATGGAGAGACAGAAAGGGCTTAAAATTCTTCCTATCTAGTTCTTGGCAGAGGAAGACCCTGGCACAAGCTTACTGGGTTGAGTAGATGTGGAAGATACCATCCTGAGCTTCTGAACTGTATTCCCCATGGAGGAAAACACTGTCCCATATATCACAAGAGATCCATCCTGGCTGTCTCTTCCTGATTTATCCTACAGAAGGCTAACCTGAAGGAGAACACATATTTGGCTGGGCACTGTGATGGATCTGCGGATGCATGATTGAGGTAGGAGTTGGGGCAACACTGAGCTGTTCTGTCTATTAGAATGGGAAGAGAATAAGTTGAGTGGGATGACTGGGAAAGACACCCAGAAGTAGATTGTGGAGCTTCAGCTTGGCTGGGAGCATGTTGGGGAAGAACAATGCAAGAGAAAGTCTCAGGACGGAGCTGCCAAGCAAGGATTTGGAGAACGGAAATGCTTGCATGGATTGGTACACAGTTTGCTGTAGGGCGAACTATGCAAGTACTTGTTCCTATAAAATAAGTTGTTGTAAAGCCAATATTGTTTGCCGGTTTGTTTGTGAATGGATTCTTTGGGGCAGCTCTCCGCAGTGAGGAATCAAGCATCTGGGTCTACACAGAAGCCTGTATAGACAAAGGGTAACAGACAGCTGATCCCGGGTTGCATGCTGAGAACATGGAGGAAGAGGGTTGTATGAGATGTCAGAGCAATGTGGGAGGCAAAGAGGGAAAGAGGGATGGTGGCAGGAAGTAGTTAGTGTTCCTTGGGGCAGCATGGGGGAGATCGGATTTGGGATGAATCTGAGCGGGGCAGAGGAACCTGACCCGAGATCAGCAGGAAAGGGCCCGCTGAGCTGGGAGAAAGCAAAAGCAGAGAAACAGGACAGCTCACAGTGAGTTGTGGAGCTTCCTATTAGAGAGAGGAAAGGTGGTAGAGTGAAGGATGGGACCTCTGAAGGCCCCCTGGGAGGGTAGACACCGAGAGGAGCTACTGTGGGCGGTTTGGGGTTTGTGTGATTTTTATGTTCTGTTGTTGCTTTTGACTAGCAGGGCACTGGGAGAGTAGCTGGGAAGCACCCGATGCCGGCTTTGTTCACCAGAATGGAGAGCCAGGAGGACCAGGGAGAGAAGGATTTCGTTTCTCTTCGAGGAGCCCCAGCCCAAGCAGTACTGAGGGTTCACCTCCTCTGACTAGCAGCTGATGCCTCATCTCCGTCACCAGTGTCTGGACATTTTGAAGTCTGACAAACTGGGTGACATGTGATCCTCTGAGCACAGCTGAGAACCGGGCTACCGAGTGCAAGGTGGGCTTGGTGACTGGGGACTGGAGACCTGGATTCAGACTGGAGGGTCTGCTTTCCTTTCTGGGCCTTTCCTTTCTCACATACACAAAGCAAAAGATCACACCAGAGAATCTCCAGGCTCCCTTCCCCCTAGTGTTTCATGATTCCACAGTTAATAGGATCTTTCCATTTCACCAAACAATGACAGGATGAGAACTGGAATTAATTGGGTCCTAACTTTAACTTTCCACTTGGCTTTGTTTGTGAAGGCCACGCTTAAGAGGATTGCGATGTCCTAGGATGGGGGCAGAATAGTCACAATTTTGGCAAAAGAGGATTTGTGGATCCAGCCTAGGTCAACCCCTTTATAGGTTTCGGGCTTTTTAAAAAATATGCAGGTAAAATAAGAAGGTTGGATATTGCCTCTGCAAACTTTTCTGACTCCGATTCTCTATTAAGTACTGTTGACAGAACTACTGCCAAGAACTGTCTGATCCCCTGGGTAGGAGCCCTCTATAAGGCAAGGTGGGAAAATGCCCACTGGTCATCTTGGGGGGGAAAGCTGGGATTTTAAGGGTAATAAACACGATATTTAAACGGAATTGGAAGACCTGGGTCAGTGTTGCCAAGCCCTAGTTTAGTCTTCTGTGAAATGGGGATAGTCATTTGTACATCGATGGGTGGGGTAGTGATTCGAGTGAAGAAGCTTAGGTGTAAATGTTTTGTCAGTTTTAGAAGTGTTATGCAAAAATGTAAAGTATCACTATTAAAGATAGTCTCTTCCCCTAAGACAGTTGGTTAAAACACACACACACACCAAACCGGAAAAAAAAAAACGCTCAATTATATTATTTTCTCACTTGTCTGCTTCCTAAGAAACAGTAATGTAATTCGGGTCAGCAACTCTGGCTCCTCGCCCCTAAAGATAGTAGTATTTTAGCATGAAAACTTAATAAAGGAGCTGGCAGACTTCTGGGCTGACTAATAAACAGGCCTCCAACCTGCCCCTGCCTGGAACTCAGCAGCAGCACTAACATTGCATGTGACACATTTCTCGGCCACTGTGACTCAGTGTACTGGAGAGCGGCGAAGGGGGTATCCGCCCATCCAAGGTCCTGCTTTATTGCCTGTCGGGAGATGGATGGTGAAAAGCTGGGAAGGAAGGTGTGAAGAAGGAGGGAGAAAAAAGGAAGAGAAAAGCCTTTTGCCTTCCTGTTGTATTTTGAGCAATGGATTCTAATCTTCATGCTTTAATGTGCTTGTAAAGCGGCTGATTTTGGTTTACTGCATTACTCCGGGTCTGTTTTCTGCTCTGTGCGGATGGGAGACGTGCTGTGGAATTCCTCACTGTAGTCCCTGGAGGGGAAGCCTTGCATGGGGGAGGCTGGGAAGAGCCACAGGGAGGAAAAGGTTCTAATTCCATAAATGACCAGACGCTTCGAAGCCTGCCCAGCCCACAAGAACTTTTGAGAAGATCCGCCCATTTTTAGAAATACTTTTTGGTTACTTCTTTATCTTTTGCCAGCCAATTTGGAGGGACAAAATGTTGCAGCACGTAAGAAATTGAGGGATCCCCTAATTACTGGCACGTCTCTGGTCTATTTTTCCCGCTTGCTGCTGTCTGATTTGTTTTCTGAAAATACAGACCCAGAACTCTTCTTTTGTTCAAAGCTGTAAGGCTTCAGATTCCTCATCTGTAAAATGGGTGTAATAATGCGTATGCATAGGCTTTTGCCAGCATCAGAAGAATTGTTTACAAACATTCTAGCACAGTGTGGGTTGCATAGAAGGTTCCTGATAAATGGGTTAGTGTTTGGAATTCCCACTTTACAATGAAGTTAATGTTCCCTAAAGTGGCCCTCTATGAAGCAGCCCCAGCCTGCTCATCGTTTACACTCCCTGTAAGTGACTAGGTTCGCCTTCCAAACATGCTGCACCCTCGTCCTTCTCCCTCTCCTGCTCAGGCTGCTCCCAGGGCAGGTAGAACTGCCTTTTATCTCCCTCATGCTCCTTCTGTACTGCTGAGTCTCAAGTTCACCCAGATGAAGGTGATTATTTATTCTCCTATATTCCCATTGAAATTTGTTTACAATTTACTCTAGTACTCACACCAGGCCGCCTCGTAGCACTGTTCCTCTCACATGCTTTATATCTACCATGTTTCCCGGTCTGTGGGATGCTCATCCGTCCTCCCTAGACTATATCTTAATTGTTTTCCAATCACCCCCAAGAACTGCACATAGCAAGGCATCGATAATATCCGATAATATCAAAATGAATTTTAAAAAGAGTAAACATCCTTGTTGACACTGAGAGTCTACAATGGAGGGAAGATTTCTTCCGATTTTCGACTTTTGCAAAAAGAGCTGCCTGTCTCAGCATTTCCCGCGGGTGAGGCCTGCACGGACATCCAAGAGCCTGCGGGAGGAGGGGGGTGGAGGGTCGCGGCCTCCTGTCCTTGGGGGCTGGTGGTCAGGCTCCCCAGCCAGCGTGTGGTGGAGCTGGTATCAGAAACCGGAGCCTCCCGGGCGGGCTTTCCTTCCTCTGAGGGCGTCTCTCCCACCCAAGCTGGGATCTTTCTCCCTCTATAGCACTGTGAACAAGCTGATAGAAGCACTGGTTTATGGTAGCCTGGCTGTATTTCTTGACATCTTTCTCTTGATTCTCCAAGCAGATTTTAATATAGTTAGTTGTTGGGTGATACAATAATAAAAACAAATAACCATTTTTAATCACTTAGTGATGTGCGCTACACACACGTGTGCATGCATGCACACACACACACACACTCTACAAAGAAGCATTGCTATACTTCTTCCCATTCTTTTAAGAGTGTAGCTGGGTAGCCACTGGATGGAGAGTGGACTGCAGAAGGACTCAGGGAGGAGATCATTTTTAAACCCCATAATAGTTTTTGGCTATTCTAATCACTAGCACAGCAGCTGAATCTCGGCTCTTCATGTTTGTTAAGTGAATGATGGTTTCTCTTTCTTCTCTCACCTATACTCTCAACTCTAAATCCTTGATCCATACACATCCTGTGAAGCGTGGAGAAGGAAACAGGAGAGGGGGGGTCATGACTCTGTTTCAGACACAGGAAGCCTGGGAGAGGGGCCTGCAGCCCAGGTGGGGATGCTGTGGCCGCTCCTGGGGTTGGGCAGTCTCTGGGCGTGGGCCTCACTCACCTGGCCAGACACCCGAATGCTCGTTAAATGCACATTCCTGGGCTCTCCCACCGAGTCTGCCCAGCTGCAGAGAGAGACCAGAACTTCCCCTTTTGAGCAAGACCCGCAGGGGCCTCCCCCGAACGTGGAGCCTGGGCACTGGAGCCCAGGCTGAGCAGCGTCTTGGGTGTCCCCGGCAGATCTGTGACTGCTCTAAAGGTGACTTGCTCCTTCTCAACTCTCAGCATCCATAACAAAAAGAAACCATTTAAAACCATTTATTGCTTCCCAGTATTTGCCCCTTGAGCAGAGGCTCCGGAGTGACTTGACACATTCTATGTATCTATTTTAGGACATTTAAAAGAAGAAATATCCACGGTACAGCTTTATTGTTTCCTACTGTTTCCCTCTGCAAATGTCTCAAGTCAGGGCTACGTTGTCAGTTACTCTTTTGAGCACGGTTTATGAGGAAGTGTACTCTGAATTTCAAACAACGATTTCATAAGTAGACTTTCCGAACACAACATGTTCTTAAGCAGGGAACTATCCGGGCTTTAAAGTTTTTGCAGTCATTTGTCTCTGAGAAAAAGATTTTTACAACTGGCCCTAGAAGGATGTGGAAGGGGGACTCTCAGTTTTCCCAAATCACTTTCTCCCAGATCAGTGGCTAGCTTCAGAATTTATTTATTCCGCAAACTGTTTTTAGATGTTTTCAGGAATTTAGCCAATTTGCAATATCAAAATTAGAGGTGTAGGAAATGCACTATGTTTCTTACTCGTGAGTAGGTTTATTTAACAAATGCTTCTTGGGAGCCTCCTGTGTCCAGATGCTCCGCTGGGCGCCGGGCACTCAGGCAGCAGTGTTGCTTTCTGACTTGGAGGGACTCATAGATTAGTAGTGAAACAAAAATTATGAACCAGGCAGGGAAGAGGGTGGTGATGAGAAAGGAGCTCTGGGGTAAAGGTCTAAAGGGAAGACAGTCTAGCAGGTGCGCAAGAAAGATGGACGAGAAACCCTGAGTACCTGCCAGAAGATCTTTCTGTGTCTTGACTTACTGATATGACGGAGACACTCAGGACTGCCACCTCTATTACTCTGAACGGTCCTAACTCTGCTGGGCTAGCGGCACACGCCAGCAGATGTTCCCTCAGTATCTGCGCCAATCATAAAACCTCTTTGCCCTGGGCTGGAGCGCGGAGGCAGGACTGGAGGCCGTGGGAATAGACATAAAAGCCTAACAGGAAGGCGGGAGGCAGGGAGGACTGTGCATTCTGTAGAGCTGCAGGTGCTGGGGGCACCAATTATTTAAACTTGCTTCCCTTCTACCTCCTCTTTTTGGTCCTGGTTTTGTCCACTGGTATCGCAAGAATAAATCAATCCATTTTCCAAGAGACATCTCTGCAGATGCTGGATGACAGCTTGTTTTCCTTCCCCTCCCCTCCCCGGGAGCATTCCCTTATCCATTCTGGGATCCACTCAATAAACATTTAGTTAGCAAACATTCTTCACATGTCTGCTTTTCCTGGGCGCTCTGCTAGGTGTGGTGGGAATGGGAGTGAAGATGGGGCCCTGCATTCGCGTAGGAGGGCTGGCATGTGGACAGATGGTGACACCATGGCCCCACAGGTGATCTGGGAGACAAGGGCACAGGGATTCCGGCTGGAGCGGGCAGGGAGACAGCTCAGAAGTGGTGATGAAGCCTTATCTGTGTCCTGACAACTGCAGGCTGTGGTGGCCCCGGGACCCTCCCCAGTGGAGGGCTGGAGCAGTTGTGTTCATCGCTGCCCAATTCAGCATTCAGTAACATGTGTTGGAGATTTCAAACTCGCTAGGGTGGGAGTGTTTACACAACAGCGATTTGCAAATGATATAGACCGGGGCACCTCTTTCCCCACCCCCGGGGTTCTCGTTAAATATTTACTAGCTCAATATCGGTTGTACAGTACCGTGCTATCCCTCGTGCCCTACTAGAAGCTCATCCAGGGAGGAGGAGGAGATGAGGCTCAGCTTCTGGTTCTAACATGTAGATGATCCTCCTGTTCTTCCTCCTGCAAGCACTTAGGTAAACACTCCTTGGGGCCTCTCCGCCACTCAACAGGAGCCCTGTGGAGGAGCGAGGGTTGGAGCACTGTGCTGAGAATCACAGGGAGCTGCCTTCAGCTGGGGCTCTCCCAAGGGTGAGGGGGGCACACAGCTCCTTCCTCAGGTGTTCTCCCCAGAACTGAATGGCGAACAGTGAACTTGGGTCATTCTCCTGGTGTTCTTGAGGCAAAGCTTGGAGCTCACTGCTGCATGTTTTAGACGCCTTCGTAGCACCCAGGTCTGATTGTTAAGATTAGTAGAAAATCTGGCTTCAATCCGTGATTTTTGAACACAGGAAAAAAGAGCAGAACTACGCTGTTTATCCTTTTCTTCTGGGCAACGGATGGAGACTGAGAAGAGTCCCTGAAACAGAGCTCTGGAAGCCGTGTAGCTGATAAACACCAAGTATCGTCGTGCTAGTTTGTCCAAGATGACTGTCTGCCTCTTGGAGTTGAAAAGGATTAAACCCAAAATACAAATACAGGGAGACACCTTCTGCAGTCTGGGTATCGGTGCTACCTCATCTCTGTGGTTTAAAAAAAAAAAAAAAAAAAAGAAGGAGAAGGAACTTAGCTAATTTGCCATCAATCCACAAAGTCAGAATCAGCTTATTTTGTTTAATTCTGGATGCTGGTTTTTCTGTTCCCGTCTGCTGACAATTATATTTAATAGTAATTTAAGAGTTTGATTGATACCATTTAGAAAAAGATTTCTAATCTTTTCTGGAATCCCGAAGACGTTGAGAGGACAGGAAGGGAGCGAAGGAAGAAATGTCGTCCTGTGCCTGTCTTGTGCCGGACACTGCCTCGTAGGTTGTGACATCTTGTCTCATCTTGCCCTTGAAGGACAAGACAAAGTCTTGAGACTCAGGGGAGCTAAGAGAGCTGCCCGAGTCTCACACCAGTGGCACCAGGGACACGTGGCTCAGCCAGACATCACGGCTCTTCCCCCTTGTTGCTGCTTTTCCTGATTCCCAGACGTTTTCAAAACCTAGAGAAGCTGACTCTGAGCCCTGTTTTTCACAACCAAGAGGGGTCTCCAAGCTCTTTTTGCGGGATGGTACATCCAGGGCACGCCCTGCGGTCGGTGTCCTCCTAGAGCTCTGGGTGCTGGGTTGGCTTCTGTCCTGCAGGGATGCGGGGTCCATCCTGTGGCTGCAGGGCAGAGACGCCCTGCCCGAGGGCAGCTGGGAGAAGGGGAAGGGAAGAAGCGGGAGGCGAAACCGGTACAGTCCTGCACCATCTCTGCCGTGCAAACCACCTCATTGGACCAAGACTCGCCCTGCCCCCACGGGGAAGGTGTTCACCCCGACATCTTACAGATGAAAGGACAGAGCCTCCAGCCAAGGTCACACAGCCAGGCCTCCTCCCAGGATCTGAGCCAAGGTTTCAGGGCTCTAACGCCTGGGCTCGTCCCATCCTTAGTAAGTAGCTTGAGGCCCATTTTCTTTTTCTCTCCCATGTGGACCACTGTGGGAATTCCTGTGTATACAGGTTGCCACTTTTTCCTTTTCTTTTAATCGTCTCTGGCTACCACTTATCTTTATACATTTCCCTGATATTCTATCATGATGGTGACTTTTTTCCTCTGAATAACAACAGTCTTCTGAGGTTGTCTGTGACCCTCCTGAAGGGCACAAACCTGTGGCCTTCCCTACTGTTGGAGCTGCTCCCTCCCCTTTCCACACTTTGAGCCATCAGACAAAGGGCACACCTGAAGGGTGAGGGCAAAATAAGACGTAGGTTTTGCAGTTCTGCACGATAAGTGGGATTTCTTTGCAGAAAACTTACAGGCATTTCTAAACCCAGATGTAGTTCTGGGCTCCAAAACAAGTCCCAGAAAGGTTCAAATTGGAGGGATAAGCAATGGTTGGTCTTGGCTAGTTTGGCTGTTTATTTTCCCAGAATAGGGTCTGAGGAGGTGACCTGTTTAGACAAGGTCAACCTAGTTGTCCCCATCAAATCAGAGTCTAGGTCATTAAATGGAAAACTTGGAAACTTGAAACTAGCACCTCACACTCAATGCATCTCAGACTCAATCTCTCTCCTCATGTCCCACACATTTGCTTCTCCACTGTGTTCTTTTGCTTAGAAAATGGTCCTCATTCCCTGCAAAGTCACTGAAGTGGGAAGTCTCAGAGAGGGGGACTCCCCCTCCCCTGAGCCCCCTTCCATGTTCTGTCTCTCAGCAATGACAATTTGTTTTACTTTCTTGCTGATTGTCAAATCTGCTGTTACAAAGGCAGATTGCTCACTACTCCATTTCCTTCCTTCGTTTGGGCTCCCATCACCAGTCCACAGAAGACTATAGCTTCCTGGTCATTCTCCCTGCCAACAGGAAGGTACTAGTGTAGTCTATACCATCAGCCCTGTAGCCAGAATGATCTCTCTCAATGCAGATCTGGTCATTTCCACTTTTCTGGGATTTTATCTTTTTGCAATCTCCCCACTACTTTCAATATGGAATCCTGAGCTCCTTGCCCAATCTGCGAGACTTTTTGTGCTTTGGCCTCTTCTTATCCGGTTCTGATTTATTTCCTCTCCCCACTCCTGCCTATAATCCACATGTTTGGAACCAGTGAATCTGGAACTTTAAATAGTTATCAGTCCTTGTGACTCCCCTAAGAATATTTATCCCTCCCCCACTTTGAGGTTGACGAATTTGAGCCTCAAATTACACAGCTGGTAAATTACAAAATCTGAATTTGGAGATGAGTAGGGCTGACTCGGAGGGCCAGGGTCCTTCTGACAGACCATGGAGACTGGCATATTTTGTAGTCTTCCAGGCCTGCATTGAGAAAGGGGGGAGACTAAGTCACTTTGGTATCACCTTGCTGTAGCCCCGTCCTTTCTCTTTGACCCACGTGAGTTTGCAGATGTGAGGGGTGACTGAACCCCAGGATTAATAATCACCACAAAACTCACTGTGGCCAAGGCAAAGGCGCACTATTTGTCATGTGAACTGTGCTCAGATCCCATCGTTTGAGTTTAATCAGACTAATGAACCAGCTGGCTTCCTTTCTAAAATGACTTCTGCTGTTTTCATTACTGAATAACAGCACAGCAGGATTTGAAAGGAAGAAAGAAGAAAATTCGGCTGGGGAGGAAGGACATCCTCCAAGTTAGCCAGCTGATGAGTTGGCTGAGCTGGTGGGTGAGGGGCAGAGTGGCTGGGGTGCGGAGGAGGAACTGTGTGGGAGCAGGGTGGTGTCCAGTCCAGGCCTGTTCAAGGCAAATACTCTCAAGAAAAGGAGGAAGTTTTGTAGTATAGATAAAGATGCTCCAAGTGACTTCCAGGCCAGTGCCTTCAGAAAACAGCTAGGGTGATGAAGGAACTTGAACCAATAATACATTAATTCATCTAATATTTATTGATACCATTGTGCACCCTGCTGTATTCTAAGGATCAAAAATACAAAGGTGAACCCAATATGGGCTCTGCCTCATATAAATTCAAAGTCAAGGGGAATTTTTTAAAAATTCTTTTTAACTATGGAATCTTTAATTCGAACCAAGTCTTACAGATAAGCCCAATAGTAAAGCAAAGGAAAAAGCTCTTGGTGGCCTGAAGCAGGCTCCTCCAAAGCCCACAGCTCCACAGAGGTGAGGGACCATGCTGGGGAACAGGAGTGTCCTGAGGCAGAGGACCCGAGAGCTGTCTTCAGACATTTGAGATATTTGAGGGGTCCTAGGGAAGAAGGGTTTGACCTACCATGATAGTTGGAAGTTGATAGTTGGCATTGGTTCCAATTTTTAAAATCCCAGGGACAGATTTTGATTGGCTTGACTTAGGCCAATTGCTCACCCTTGGGCCAATCAGCTGTGGCCTATGTGGAGGATATGAGCACGTCATTTCCTGCCGGATCCTCGGGGTTGTAGTACAAAGGTCCCACTGAACTCCCCTTAAAGGACCCAAGGACTAGAACCAAGGACAACAGGCCAAAAGTTAGAGCGAGATATGCTTTTTAAAAAATACAAAAAAGAGACGATAAAGATAGAAAGAACTGCCTCAGAAAGTATCGAAGCCCTCAGTTTGTGGTGAGGCAGACTGCCCTTTGACAGTGGCTGTGGGTGGAAATCCAAGTGTCAAGAGTTTAAGTGGAATTTGAACTAGCTGTAATCCTTCAAATAGAAGTTAACTCTTCTAAATTCTGTGTATCTAATAGCGAGCTGTTCAATATGAAATGCTTCTTCTCCTGTTAGTTAGCTTTACATTGCTGTGATAAAATTTCAAGGAGGAAAGCTTAGTTTGGCTCATGCTCTCTTAGGTTTCGGTCCGTAACAGGCTGACGCCATTGCTTTTAGGCCTGTGGTGAGGCAGAGCCATCACGGCGGAAGGGTGTGGTGGGGGAAAGCTGCTCACCTCATGGTAACTAAGAAGCAGAGAAAGAAGCAAAGAGCTAGAGAAAAGATGCGCATTCGAAGGCATGCCTCCAGTGACTTATTTCCTCCAGCCACACGCCACGTCCCAGTAGCCCATTCAGTTCTGAACTCATCAAGGGGTTAATTCACGGATGGAGTTAGTGCCCTTGCAGTCTGATAATCTTTGCAGGCATCTCTTAATTCAATCAAGCTGACAAGTGGCCAACCCTGTCTGTGTCTTTTTATGGTCAGGGGTAGTACCTGCTTGACATTACATTGGTCCTAAGACTTTTGAAATTCTGGTCTTATCGTGGAAAAAAATTTAGTGTTGGAGGAGTAATAAGTGAGCAGGAGAGATTTTTAGGGTGAGAAGTGGTTGTACCAAAAGCAGAGGAATAAAGTTTATTCATCAACTCATTCCACTAATATTTGCTGAATTCCTAATATTCTAGTAGTATTTCACAGTACCTTCTTGTTTACCCCTGCTTCTAAGGGAGTCTCTACCCTCAGACCTTGCTTCAAGGGCACCCTAGGCATTGATACCCCTGAATGACCCTTTCTTGTCATCTGACATAAGGGCAGCCAACCAATCCAGAGGGTGGCCAGGGCTGTATCTTGGGGTTGCCTTGAAAAAATGAGCTTTAACAAAATATTCTGTAGCCCTAAAATCTTGAGCTAAGAGACACAGAGAAGTTGCCAGTTAGCTCTGGGAAAGAGAGAAAAACTTACAGACTTGGGTGGTGGGATGGCCATTATGTGTTGAATGACCACGTGTCCTGGCTTGCCCCGGAGAATCCCAGTTTGTCTCTGCATACTCATGACTAGGGCTTCATTTTCGTAGATATCCTGGTTTGCATAAGAAAATAATTAACTGCCCTGATTAGAAGCTATGACGGGATGTAGAATGAGAGAGGGGAAGAGAAGAGAGAGAAGATGGGTTAAACCGGCCTTGAAGAGCATTATTGATCAGGCTAAGGAGTTTTGATTTTTACGCTGATGGCAGTTGGGATTTTAAGCACGGGGAAGTACAAGGTCAGGTTATGGGCTTTTAGAAAGAACAGTCTGATAAGATAGGAATAGCAGATCAGAGATGGACTAAAGTAGAGGCAAGAGACAAGGTGACCTGAATTAAACCAGGTGACTGTAGAGAAGAGAACAGCAGAGAGGTTCAAAGGTTATCCAGGTGGAAGATTGAGAAGGATTTCAGAGGCTGATTAAACTTAGCTGATGAGAGAGAGAAAGGTGTTATGGGAGAGCCTAAGTTTCTTGTCTGAGCGACTGGTGAACAGTACCATTCTTCACCAAGAAGTTAGTGTTTGTGGCCAGGCCATGATGGGTGTCACTGTGAACACGTTGGTTTTGCCAGGGTATTAGAATTCTCCAGAGATATACAACCCATAGGCTAGAGCGAGACAGAACTGTCAAAGGATTTGGCTCATACCATCACGGTGGTGAGAACTCCTGTACTCTGTGGCCTGAGAGCAGGCGAACTAGGAAAGCCAGCGGTGCAGTTCAGTCTGAGTCCAAGGCCCCCAGCCAGGGTGTCTAGGGTCCAGGAGAGGGGAAGATGATGCCCCAGCTCAAAAAGAAGAATTCTCCCTTCCTTTTTGTGTAGATTCCAGCTGTCAGTGGATTAGAGGAGGCCCACCTACATGGGTGACGGTAGGTTTTCTTTATTCATTCAAAGGATTCAAATGCTAATCTCTTCTGGAAACATCCGCACAGACTCACCCCAAAATAATGCTTTTCTGCTATCTGGCGTCCCTTATTTCCATGGAGTTGATGCATAAAATTAGCTGTCACCACCGTCAACCTAGCAAATAAATGATTAGGACTCTGTTAGGACAAATGTTCTGGGCTGAAGATGTTGAATGGGTGTGTTTGGGAGAGTAGTCACCAGAGAGGTAGCTTCATTCAGGGGAGTGGAGGGATCCCCTAGAAAAACAGATCAAGGAAAAGGAGAGTGAGAGAAAGCAGACAGGCAACACTCACTGCTGTCTTTCTTCTGTGTCTCTTTTTCTGTGGTGTGTTCAGGCTGTATTTCTTCTTGTCATTCCCCACTGCAGCTTTAACCTCTTTGAGGCGGCCTTGTGCCATCGCCTCAGCCATCGCAGTGTGTTCACACAGGTGAGTATATTTTTGGTATCGAATGATGGGAGTGTTTTAAAGGTCCATGAAATTGGTGACCAGGAGATCACTAATGACATCGGGAGAATATTTTTCCATGATATGTTGGGACAGATGCAAGACTATAAAGGGACATGGAACAGAGTACCAAGGACAAACTGCTGTCTTTCTTCTGTGTAACTCAAACTGCACTCTGGGCTGCCTCAGTTTCTACTTACCCATTCCTCGCTCTCCACTCATACTGTGAAGGGGCTACTATTGGTATTATTTTTAATTATTCTTGAGAGAGGATTGAGATGCTTAGTCACTTGGAGGGGTCAGAGCAAATGAGGGTCAGATGCCTGTTGATCTGTTTTATTTATTTCCCTTTAATCTAACACTCACCCCCAAACAACAGTGCTATCAGCTACCAGGAAGCATTGTACTGTGTGCACCCCAGCTCTGCACTCAAGAAGAGCATTGTTCAGAGAGATCAGAATTATAGGAAGAGCCTCGGAATGTGGAATCAGATCAACATGGGGCCGTTATTTCTTTACCTAATAGTTTTATAAACTTTTCAAGTTTCAGTATCTCTGAACCTCGATTTACTCATCAGAAACATGGGGATAATAGCATCTATCTTTCAGTTTGCATAATCAATTCGTGAGTGGTGGATGCTGACGCTCAAGGAAGCTTTATATTACCCATCCAAGTCACTTGGCTCCATCAGGGATGGAATTGGGATTCCAAGCCAAGTGGTTAATTTTGGTGCTTTCTAGGGTTTGGGCACTTTCTAGGGTGCTCTAGAAAGCTTAGCACATGTATGACTTTCAACTACCTTCCACTCTTCTTTGGAATGAAGTGAGGCGTAGATATGCCTAGGTCATGAGTATCATGAGGATGCCAATTGCCCCTCCTTACCCTTCCCCCTCTGGGACCTTAGATGATCCCTTTATTATCACGGAGGTTTCTCATCTATGAAGGAGTGGAAATCGGATGACCTGCTGCACAGGATAATTGTGACGGTCGGAAGAGTTAATGTCCGCAAACGTGCTAGCTGAATGGTGACTGAGGCTGATGGTAACGTTGAGGCCAACTCTTCCACCAAGCTTTGCCGACTATGTCGGTGATTGCCATAGCAGAGGATACAGTTGTAGTAACATTTGTAGAATTCTAAGAAGTCTTCACGTGCCAGGAAAGAACTCATTTAAATAATCTCATTTAAATTCATAACAACCTCTTAAACAGATGTCATTATTTATTCTTATCTTAAAGATTAAGATAGTGAGGTGTAAAGAAAGAGGATAAGTAACTTCAAAGTCACCAGCTAGTAAGTGGTAGAACAGGGATGGAAACCAGGGCTCCAGGTATTAGCGAAGTTTCCACCTCCGGCAGATGGAGCCCAGGGTTTGGTCATAGTTTATGACCTCTGCAGGTCCTTGTGAGCTAAACAGGAAATAGGAAGGTACCTTTCAGGATGTACTGTGATGCGGGGTAGGCAGACCCAGTGGGTTCCCTGGCTCTGGCTCCAGCAACTGACCTGGGCTATTGAGGATGGTGCTAGCAACTGGAAGAGAGGGAAAGACATTGTGAGAAAGCCATTATCCTGCTCCCTTCAGGAGACTCCGCCAGCCTTGCAGAGGCCCATGGGATGGAGACAGAGCGACACAGGCCAAAGCCTGGAGAGACTCTGTCCCGGAATCAGAGGGGAACGAAGCAGAGCAGAGGACGCTGCCGAGAGGGCCAGCAGACTGCTCATCTGCATGCTCCAGGAGCAGGGCTGCGGTGGAAGCCACAGTCCGGGCAGCTTCACTGAGATGTGGCCTGTGAATCAGTCGAGGCTCGTGAGCACAACTGTGACCTTCCCCTAACCCACAGCCCTGAGCCCATTCCCTGCTGGCCTTGTCTCCTGTCCTAGCAATGAGATTATCATGCCTGTGTGTGTGCGCACACGCGCGCGCGTGTGTGTGTGTGTGTGATGTGCATTCCCACACTGAAAAGACAGAAGCGGTGAAGGTCCCGCTGCCTGTACCCCTTGCGGACTTAGCCCCAGCACTGTCCGCTCACTCTCCCCTGAAGCTGCTCTGGAGTCCTCTACCCCAGATTGTTGGCAAAGCTGCCGAGCTTCTGATTCAGTGACATTTTACAGGATCACTGTGTTCTTTCTTCAGATCCATTTAAGATGGAACTGAGAACAGGAGGCCCACTGTCTCAGAGGATTGCATCAAGAACTGTGCTCCCAAGCAGCTGAAGACTGCAGGGTCTTGGCTCGGTAGGGGGAGGAGGGAAGGAGCCAACACTCCTGGCGTTCCTGGACCAGTATCCAATATTTTCACATATCATCTTTTCATTAATCTCTACAGTCGTAAGAGAAAGTGCCCAAAAATGTCTCCATCTACAAGTAGACGAAACCAAGGCTGAGAGACATAAAAGTGACTTGCCTAACACTTCAGTGAATAAGTGGCCTATAAGATCTTTAACACTAGTCTTCTCTGATTCCACATGATGACTCTTCCTTTCTGTCATGTAGTTGAGCCTTGCCGCAAGCCAGAATTTCTGAGACACAACACTGGTTTATAAAGCCGGGTCAAATGGTATGATCGTGGAGGGAATGACATGTATGCGGTGGGTCATGGCCCTTCTTCTCCTTCTTCAGACTCTAAATCCAAGTTCTGTCAGAAAGTCTCATGGAAAGGCAGACAGATACCAGGCTGAACTGGCCTCCATGCATATGCATATGCACACACCTCATGCATCCACTCATTCTCTCTCTCTGTCTCTGTCTCTATCTCTATCTCTCTGTATCCATGAAAGAATCTCGGAAAGAGAATTTGTAGATCATTTAGTCCAAATTTCTAATTCAAAATTCAGCAGTGCGTGGGCTACACTGTAAGCATCCAGAATTATGTGGCAGTCACGGTCAGCACGGAGGTGGTGGGATGCTGGTAATTGTTGTGGTGGTAGTAGTGGCCGTGGTGATGGTTGTGATTAAGGTGGGGCTGGTGACAGAAATGATAACGACAGCAGTGTGGAGAGGTGGCGGTCTTGATAGTAACACTGGAGGTGGTGGAGGTAGAAATGATCGTGGAGAGAATGTTTCACCCTCTGAGATTTAGTGTAAATTCATCTATTCAAGATCCTGGGAGCCAGTGCCCACAGGAAAAGCCCCAGGCAGAAGGTAAGTTCTTCCCAGGACATCCAATAGTTGCCTACCTATGCTGTATGAGTCAGGGTTCTCTAGAGGAACCGAATCAATAGAAAATAGGTGCATCATTATGCAAGGGGATTTACTAGGTGGGCTTACGGGATCAGAGGCAGGAGCATCCACAGCAGCCATTTTGGGCACTGGAGATCCAGAGAATCCAGTAACTGCCCAGCCCAAGATGATGGAAGCTACAGAACCGCGGAGATCAAGCCCAGCCCAGCCCAAGCCCAGAGGCCTGGAAACTCACTGGAGAGTCGCTGGTGCAAATCTGCACTGGAAGACTGAAGAAGAAATTGGAGACCTGGAGACTGATGTCCAAAGGCCATAGCAGCGAAGGACTGACCCTTTCAGGAAGACTGGAACGCTTCAAAACTGGGACACTTGTTTATTCTTTCCCTACAATCCTATTGGTTGGTAGCACTCACATCCGGGGTGGGTCTTCCCTACTCAGTTCGCTGGCCTCTATGTCAATCATCCCCCAGACTCAGCCAGGCCTGTGCTTTGTGCATCTGCCAGGTGCTTCTTAGTTCATGCAAATAGATGTATTATGGTTAATGATCACACTGTCCCAGGGTAGCTCATCCCTGTGAGGAGAAGGAATAACTCCATACCTCTCTCCTGGCCTGGCCAGGTCAGGACACTGCTAGGCTGAAATGTCGCCTGACAGGGCCAGTGTCCTTCATTCCCGTGTGGCCAGGTCACAGAGCCCTGAGGCTTGGTAGACTTTTCTAAGCTTTTGTAGAAATGCTTATGATGGAAATGTATTCAGATCCACATGCTGGGACACATTTCCTCTGACAGGCACATACACACTCACACATCTCAAACATTCTGACAACCCACGTCCCCCCTCGCCGTGGAGTTTCTGCAGAAGCTGATGGAGAGAGAATGAGTGCAGCTTAGTGTGCCACATGTTCACGTCCACCGATCTGATTCAGCGCGGTCACACAGTGCTGGCAGCTTTGTCGCTGACTCAGGTGCTGAGACACCACCAGCAAAGACAACCAGTATGTTGTTTGCCTCTCCAGAGTGAGAACACACCTGATGAAGAGTCTGCCCTCCGTTGGTGCCAAGTTGCCTTCTGTCTTAGTTCCAGCGGCCTCTCACCTGTCAGGTGACCCGATGGAGGAAACCTCCATTCTGTGCCATCTGCAGGAACTAGTGGCCCTGTGGCTATGTGCAAGGCTGGCTGAGTGTAGGCTTGGCCCAGAATGACTCCTGCTATTTATTATGCAGTCACTGTTTTTAAAACA
Source organism: Hystrix cristata (assembly GCA_004026905.1). NCBI lineage: Eukaryota > Metazoa > Chordata > Mammalia > Rodentia > Hystricidae > Hystrix > Hystrix cristata. The sequence continues at coordinate 23,510 of PVJO010014319.1, forward strand.
GTGTCTCTTCTCCACAAAAGCATACGTAGCTCATACTCCAAGCAGCCCTCCATCCATCATCCCAAATGCTCCCAGCAGTACCACCCAAATCATAGACTCACTGAAGTACCTACCTTTGATAGAGTCCCTCATTTCGTCCCACACAGGGAGTAATAATCTTTAGGGCAAGAAGGTGCAAGAGCATACAGATGTCATCTCTTTTTTGGTGCCTGGTTTGAAGAGATGCTTAGAAAGTGTGTGCTCAATGAAGGAAAAGAGGAAAAGCACCCGGGTGATATAGATGTGGAAGTGCTTCTGCTTTTTGCAAGGCCACACTAACTTCTGTGCAGGGGAGTCAGCCCAAAGCTTCGATGCCTGTGGGAACAGAGGGCCCTACCCAGCATCATCAGAACCACATGCAGAGCTTCTGAAGATAAAGGTGGACAGTCACACCAGCTATGTTCTTGCCTGCACAGATGTGCAGCAACAGCAGCACACGCTGGTACCTGGCAGTCCTCTGGCAATTCAACTTTCAGGTCTTCTTTTATATCCTGGTTGCCTCTACGAGGATGGGGTCTGCCTGTGTCAGCTACAAGCCTTTGAATGGCTGGACAGTGATTCAAAGATTAGTCGTATACAACACCAAGTCATTCGTAGGTACGAAATTTAGGCCCAGTGTGTACTCACCAACATTGTCCCTGTCACCATGCTTGGATCCCAGCCTGTAAAAATGAGAAGCTCTCAAATTCCAGCCAACTATGGAAGCAAAGCCAGTGTTAAGGAAATCGCCATTTTACTTGCTAAAATAATACCCAGATTCTGTGGCAAATTCTGTTGGTTGCCAACAGAACTTTTTAACACCATTCTGACTTTATTGAGGCATCTGCCCATTGCCAAGTTGGGGCATTTGGCTGGCATCTGTTATGGATCTAGGTGTGGGAATGGGGAGAGTATTTCATTTAGACCAAGGAATTATAGTCCATGCTCGAGGAAGCACCGTACTTCTTGTTTTGCATATAACACTTGTAGCCATAGTCACCATTGCCGGTTACCCTAAAGCCAGGAAGAGAATCAGTTTGGAGACTAAGATGCTGTGAAGGGCAGCTGAGCAGGGCGTGTGTATTTGGTGCCGTGGTCAATACAGATTGCATCATGCCTGTGGCCTCTTCTGCCCTAGACCGCCAGTGATGCCGGGTGATACATTTTGTTATTGTTTAAGACAGGTTGGTCTGACATCTTCCATTCCTACAGCCAAGAGGATCCTAAGCGAAGTTCTCTCCAAGGCTTGTCCAGAAGAAAGCCGCTTTGTGTGGAGTGAGGTGGAAACGACGCAGCCTGATCTTACAGAGATTCACCTTCCGTAATGACCTGCCATCACTACTCCTCTTCATGGCTTGGCTGCTGGCCTCTTGAAAGCTCTGCTGGAGACCCAGGGCACACTGGGGTATTTCAGTAACCCTTTACTAAGTATTCAAGGATCACAGTGGGAAAAAGACGCCTAATAGTGAATTTGCAACTAGATAATCTAGTTCTCAATATACAGCTGGTGCTTTGGACTGTGGCTCTGGTTTTCCCTCAGTCTTTATGGAGTGAGCTTTCGCTAGCACCTGAGAATCAGGCCTTAGAAATCCGTATTTTTTAACATGTTGTCCGAGGCCAACGGGGAGAGGGAATCCTCTCGCTCATTTTCTAGCTTCTTGTCTTACGTCCTGCTTCCTACGATGGCTGACTCAGGAAAGGCCATGTTCCCAGCTACGAGAAGGGGCTCTCCTGCAGGCCGCGACAGCCATAGTGAATACTTGTTGAATAATGGATGAGAAGGAAAGTCAGGGCAATGCTGCCAGCACTGACTCATGAGCCCAAAATAGGCCACGGGGGGATGGGGCGCTGTGGCCCACGTAAAGCACAAGACAAAAGAGGAGTCTCGGCACATCCCCTCCCTCCCTTCCCGGCAGCGGAGTATGACTGGAGCAGAAGACCGGCCGCTGCCTTGCCATTACCCCATTTCTGCCATTTCCTTGGGGTGCAAATGTAAGCAACTTTCTTAATTCTTTGGGGTCTCAGTTTCTTTTTGTGCAAGGCTACTCCATTTGTTACCATGAAGACTGAAAAATGTATCCCTCCGCCTGCACATTAGTTACCAGTATGCCAATACATGGCAACTAGTTTCAGTTAATTTGTAACCATTCAGCCAGTTTCTTGGTGTTTTCTAGGATCTGTTCCAGAGATCCCTCAATATGTCTTTATAACTCATTCTTCCGTTGACCTTTCAGGTCATCCTCAGATTTGGTACTCAATTTATTCTGTTCCAAGTTCTGACACCGGGGGGACTCTACCATCCTGACAATGTCCCACAGAGTCCACGGGAGGTCCGTGGCACTTCCGGCCCCAGGGCGCCTCCTGTCTAGACATGATTCTTGGGGTGTATGCCCATCCATCGCATCTAGACAGGACTCTGGCTATAGCCAGAGGAGACTCCTGAGGGAAATGAGCCCACGAAGTCCCTTTGTAAATGCTGGCTGGAAGTTCATGGCTGTCACTTGTGCCTTCGCCATCTCAATGCTATGACTGCACTGAAGGGAAACCTTGCCAGCTTGGGGACAGAAGCGAGTCTGGGCACTGCCAGCACAGTAAACAGTTTGATCTCTCCTAATAAGACCCATCTGCCTGGAGTGGACCAGAGCTGCAATCTCCTGGGGCTGAAACAGCCAGATGCTTGTCAGTGGGTTTCGCTATCGATCTTGCTAAATAGAAGGAGGCCAAAATTGGCACAATAAAGCAAAAACAATCCTGGCCCGATAGACTTGTGTCCAGAAAGCTTCACCATTTCGCACCAATTCAACCAGTATTTTCAGGGCATCTCCCATGAGCCACTCACTGGACTAGGCGGTGGGATTACAAAGATGAGTGAAATGTACTTCACAGCCTGAGTAAAGAGCTAAGGCTGTGGGCAGATGGAGGAAGAGCAGGGTAATATGATCTGTTCCAAGATAGGAGCGGAAATAGGGCACAAATGGGGCACTAAGGATAGGTCAGTGCTCCTGGGAGTAGGAGGTCCATAAAGTCTTCACAGAGGAAATAACCCAGTTATCAATTCCACAAATATTTATTGACTGTCAACTGGTACTAATTTCTGTGCTAGAGGATTTCACAGGCATTATCTTGTTTATGCTTCACTAAGCCCTGTGAAGTTCATCTTATTATCCCTGTAATTTTTAAAGATGGCTAAAGGTAAGCCCAGAAGTCACGTGGCTAATTAGTGACCTTGAAGTTTTGGTAGAATTGTAACTCACAGTCTGCCCACCCAAGGAATAGAAGCCCTAACTTTGGGAGTCTGCTTTGCTCATGTACACAAGCTTCAATTATACACGTGGATACCCAGAGGTGTACTCATCATTCTGGTGACGGGAAAATTCATGCAAGTGAAACATGACAGAGAAGTCTCCCTTCTCAAATCCTGCCTTCCTTCCTCACTACTGTTCTCAATTTTGGAGACTTTGAACTTGATGAAGAAAAAAAGAAAAAGAATTCTTTGCCTCTGGAAGTCACAATGCCTATTTCATCACATTGGCCTTGAGACTGACAAAAGGCCTACTGCAGAATAGGGTAGGCAGAGAAAGGAAGAGTAATAGGAGTGAAGAAGAGAGGGGGAAGCGCAAGGAGGGCCAAGGGGAGCGAGGGGGCGGTGAGTGTGAAAGCAGAGATTTAATCGTATGGGGAGGACAGGCTTCCAGAGTGAAAGGCAGATAGCCTGGAGATAAGGGAGGGTGAGCAGGAAGTAACACAGACTCAGAATGAGTACAAGAGGGGACACAGAGCTGTTCTTTTGCCCAAGATGGTTTCCACATACTCTCCATTATTCCTGCCTCCATCCTTGAAGTGTTGGTTTAGGGGAAAGAGGGTCAGCCAGCCTAGGACCACAAGGCTTCAGGCTCCAGCAGCAGAGGAAGGAAGCAGGGATTGACCAGTGTGATCTTTGGGGACTTTTCCAGCTCTGACATTCTGGGACTGTGGGGCTGGCCCATCTTTCCTGCATTTGATTGGACAGAGAGGAGCCTAAGAGCCTGGGAACTGGAGCCAGCTCGGCAGGCGCATGGGCAGAAGTGGCAGATGTAAGACAGAATCAATATACTGTCTTGGGGCTATAGTTACCAAATATGCTATTTAAGGAAGGCTGTCTGAGTCTTACCCTCATCCACATAGTTTTCCTAAAATTCTCTTGTCACCATATCATATTTCCTTTTTTGCAAGAATATTTATTCAAGTTCAGCCGAGCAGTTGCTGAGAGGAAGACGAGGTCCCCGTGGCATGCTAGCCCTTAGTAGTGGACTAACAGCTCTCAAAGGCATCAGGTCCCCATCTACAGCACCTGTAGAGTTTACCTTACTTGGAAAAAGGGTCTGTGCACATGTGATTAAGTTAAGGATTTTGAAATGAGAAGATTGTCCTGGATTATCCAAGTGGGCTCTGAGTGCAATCACCTGTAAGTGGGAGAGGGAGGGAGACTTGATATGCAGAGGACAAAGCCCTTCGAAGGGTGGAGTGAATGATGTAGCCCCAAGCCCAGGAATGTCAGCAGCCACAGGAAGCTGGAAGGGGCACAGGAAAGACTTTTTCCAGGACCACTGGAGGAAGCATGACCTTGTGACATAGGATGTTTTTGTTTTGTTTTTTTGTTTCTCTTTTTTAGAGGCAGCCTCACTCTATAGTTGAGGCTGGCCTTGAACTCACTATGTAGCCCATGCTGGCCTGGAACTTGCAGTGATCCTCCTGTCTCAGCCTCCTGAGTGCTGGGGTTACGGGTGTGCACCACTGTGTCCCGCTCGACATACTGATTTCTGCATCACAATGCTGACTTTTGACTTTAGGGCTCCACAATTGCAAAGAATAAACTTACATCATTTTTAAGGGATTGAGTTTATTGTAGTCTATTACAGCAACCACAGGAAACTAAGATACCTGGTCTTATCCCCCCAATCTCTACACATTTTGTACACATACCTTCCATCCCGAGTGTCACTCGCGCCTGCCTCTTCCCTTGGAGTTAGTGGGGAACCATATAAACTCTGTGAATATTCTGCAATAAAAAGGCTGTGCACTTGGAAAAGGACAAGGCCTGAACTGAAGATCTAGTTTATGACTTATTTGTGGTGAGCAGAGTACTTGACTTCTCCAAGCTGGTTTTCTGGTCTGTAATATGAGAATAGTGACCCCTGACTAGCATGCTGCTGTCATATTGGTACTTTGTGCCATAATGGACTTAAAGGCATCTGTCACCTTTGAAACTCTGTGTGTCAGGAACCAGTCATTATTATTCGTTGACTTGTGTTTCCTGGACACAATCCTGGGCAGGTGCCTATTGATATCGACACTGAATCTTTAGGAGATGCGGTTAAGAGGGACTTGTGCTAGTTCCAACCTTCCCCAATGTTTGTTTTCTCTAATTCCGTGAAACGGGAAACAGCGAGAGAAGGTAAGAAGGACCTAAAGGAAGCTTTATGATGTAGACTCTTCTCAACCCCCTCACACCAGTGTCACCGATGAACATTATTCACAGACTTGGAAAAGATCATAAAAATCCCAATATGTTTATGATCCGAAGGTCCCGAGCCATCAAGCTGAAAGCACTCGGCAAAGTCTGGTAACTTGCGGGCAGTTTGATTTGTGTCCTCTTGGCCTTGTGTCTGCCGTGCCTGGCATGGAGGAGCCAATAAACATTTATTGAAAGAATGAAGGAAAGGACAGAGAAATGAATAAATGAACTAATTGATTAACTAATTAAAAGGAATGAGCCTCGAATATCCATATCACCTCCAAATCACAACCCTCTCATATCCCCCAGTACTGTCTCACACGATCTCCCGGAATCTCTGTTTTGAGCTTAGCTGAGACAAATATTTGCAAATATCTACCAAGAGCCGTATCTAATACAAGACCACTCTTCGTGGTCCTCCCTTGAATCTTCTAGTTACCTGTAATCTCTATCCACATGGATTTTCCATCTTTTACGGCACCAGACTGTAAGGTGCAGCAGCAAGCCCTGGTTATTGGATGACAGTCTTCTAATAGAATACTGTTATTCTGTTAGATAATCCACCTGCACCTCGGGACGGCAGCTCCAAAAGAATTAGGGTTTTCCAATTTCTGCTCGGCAAGTCTCACTTCTTTCAACCAAACTATTGGGGTCCCAGCTTGATTCCCTTAGATTCCATTAAAGGCATAGTTGGGAGGGATAGGATAAAAAATTTCTGTAGATCAAATGGAATTTTTGAGACTGTTTGCTTTTTTTTGTTTTTATTGTTAAAAAACATAATGTTCATTTTATAGAACTTGGAAAGCACACAAAAGCATAGTCTTATTAGAGAAATATCATCACAATTCAACCATCTGAGTAATTTTCATGTAATCGAGATTGGAATATGTACAATTCAAATTTTGTTCTCTAAATTTAACATTTCGCATAAATTACTTCTCATAGTAGCAAAAATTCTCCAAGGATATCATTTTTAACGACTGCATAACAATGACTCAATCTAATGTTGGTAACAACTTAAAAATGTAACCCACATGTGGGCTTTTCCTTGTTGCTCCAGCTCTGTCCTATTTTCTTTGTTTCCTGTACAATCTATTTGCAGAACTTGGCATTTCTTTGCTTTCTAGACGAGGAATAAGCCCTTTCCAAATCAACAACGAGCAATGTAGGTCCTTACTGAAGATTTCGAGGGAAGATGCAAGAAAGTTTTTGCCTCGTATATCCCACATCACAGAACTTTGATAAGCACATCTCTGAACCACCGCTGCTTTACATTAAATCAGAAGGCCCCGTGTGACTGGAACATTGGCAGGAGGTTCTCTGGTCCTCCACACAAACCTACCTTCCTTACAGGGTGGTTTAGTGACAATTGTTTGATCCTTGAATGGGCCACTGAGGGGAATTCATCCCTCTGTCTGCTCCACCAATGTCACTTACCATCATCAGAGTATTTCTTCCAGACACAGAAGATGTTTCCTGAAGAGTAAAGGACTTTCCCAATTTCATTAAAGTGGTGTATAACGAGATCATCTTGATTTGTTTTCATGGGGTCAATTCTTTTTTATTAGGTCTGAACTGGAAAAAATAAAACACCTTGTTTTAGGACGCAAATGGAAAAACTGTTCACACAAATATGGGAACTGCATATGAGAAGTCCATGGATACCCAGAAAATGCTCATGTCCATCAGCTCTAATTAAGGAGTATTTGATTAGGGAGTAGGAGACCAGAGATGATTTAAATAAAATAATTCCAGTTCATAGATATGTGATAAAAGTGAGAGTTGGACAGGTGAGGCAACCACCACGGGACTGTATTTTGTCCTCTAGGAAGCCCCTACCCCATGACTGCCCGCAGTAGACCTGCTGTGTAGGTCTGGACACCCCTTTGCAAGGATCCTGCCTACAGTTCTGGGCTTAGTGGTGCTTATTTCTGAGAAACTGTGGCAAATTGGCCTGTGTCCAAAGGGAAGCCACGAGAACCATCTGAAGGACCATGGGAGCAGCCTAGAAGAAGAGAAGAGGGTCCCTCACGGGCAGTAGGTGGAGGTGGGACAGTACTCACCCACAAGTAGGGACAAAGGGCTTGGCCTGAAGAATCCCGAGAGACTCCAGTCACAGGAGAGTCAGGGATCTCCCAGAAGAAATGCTCCACGGCAGGAGGTGGAAACAGCTGTCCTACTCTGAGAGCTAAGCAAAGGCATCGCCTCTTTGCACCTCTTATTTGTTTGTGGACCAGCAAATAAAACAGCTTGTGAGGAGCTATGGAGCTCAGACAGGTGGCGGGAAGATCCCTCCCAGCAGGCAGCTAGATCTGAGTGTGGGAGAGGAACTGCCTCATGAATGAGGAGGCTTAGAGGGAGGCTGCTGCAGTGCCCCCTTCTTGGAGTCTGCTGCTCCCCAGAGCCTGGAGCCTTGATGTCTGTGGGGGATTGGTTGCAGGACCCCAATTATACCCAAATCCAAGAATGCTTAAGTCTCGTGTAAAATAGCCTGGTATTTGCATGCAATCTGCACACATCCTCCTGTACACTCTCAATCATCTCTGACTACTTATAATAACTAATATAAGTGATGTAGAAAATGCCATGAAACAATGCTTAACCTCATTATACATAACACACTTTGATATTTCTATTTTACCCTATCTCACCTTTTCAACTGCTGATTACAACAGCTGTTATACTGTGTTGTTTAGGGAATAATGACAAAAGTCTGTACATTGTTGGCAGAGATATAATATGTTTCTTTATGGTTTTGATTGATGGCTGGTTTAATCCCCAACACAGACCCTCTGGATACGGAAAGCCAACTACAACTCACTGCCCCTCGTCATCCATGCTGCCAACAGTCCTCACCCTTACCTCAACCTCTGAAAGCAAGGAGCTGGGGGTGAGGGGAGGGAAGGTTTCAGACTTAGCTCATATACACAAACAAAAAGAAAAAGCAGGGTGCCCAGTTAAATTCAAATTTCAGATAACAAACAACATTTTGTAAGGGTGTGCCAGGTATTGGCATGACAGCCCCAAAACGATGACAGAACTAGTGACTGCCCAAGTTTCCCACCAACAGTACAGAAAGAGGAAGGTACAGTAAAAGGGAATCTAGTTGTTGGAGAATATGTGTGTGTGTGTGTGTGTGTGTGTGAGAGAGAGAGAGAGAGTCAGAGAGAGAAAGTGGTGAGATGGTTAGCATCGTCACCTATAGTCAGTCACTTGTGGAGTTAACAAGAAGATAAAAATGATTTGTAGAAAACTTAGCTCTGCTGTAAACAGAAAACAAATCAGAAAACAAATGGTGAATTGTCCACCATTCTGACACCAACATCTTTTCATTTCCTGGAGATCTTTTGTCCTTACGCCATCAGAACTGCATTACTGAGTGTTTGCCAGCCCTCTCCAGCCTCCTCTAACCCTGAAATTGCACCAGTGTTTGCAGAATCTCTGACATTTGCCTGTGCCCAGTCCAGGATGAGATAGCTTGACTCGTACACCCATCTCTTTCCCTGTCATCAGGAAGTATCTGTCAGACTACTTGGAAGTTTTTCCCAAAGTCCTTCTCACCCTACCTCTCATCTCTCACCATGTTACTACCTCACTTTCCTTATCAGTTGGAATTTGGTCTGAAACACATTATCTGCTACTTTTTAAAGGGAAGTCATTAGCCAAATGATGTTTCTAATGGATCTGAATAGCAGGAGTCCCAAGTTACCTTATCGTCCCCTGGTCCAGTTTTTAAAATATGTATTGGAGATGTTTCCTCCACTTTCTCCCTTCACCCTGGTTTCACCACGTCTGCTCCTCAGCTGAATTTACCCACTAGCACCACTCTGGGGCATTGCAAATTTCCAGGTAGCCCTGCATCTTCTTGGCTCGCATCTCTTTTCTGACCTTTTAACATGGACATGTCCTTGATGAAAGCCCATATCCTTCAGCGTCCTATTTCAGTTTTGAGGCTGATACTGCTGCAGCCAGAGAGCTTTACAAGAGCAGAGGAGTCACCCTATGGGCAACGTGTTTGGACTTTCTCACTGTTCCTGCTCTGTATTGTGTAGATAAACCTCATAGACATTCATAATAGAAGTAGTGTTTCAGGCTCCCCGTGGTGAATCTTGAACTGTCTTACTCATCTCGTGGTAGTGGGTGTCTGCTGCTTTGGTCTGCCTGGCGTTCCCTCCCTTCTCCTGTTTCTGGCGACAATAACTTCCTTCTCCTCGGGGAGCTGCTCCCCACCCTCCCCTTGTGTCTCTGCCAGGATGGTAATTGCAGCACCTCACACTTTGGCCACGGCGGGGGCTGTTTCGTACCGTGTCCCCGTCACAGAGACGCATGCTCAGAGAGAGCATGTGCAGCACTCTGGGTCACTGCCTTCCCCGGTGCACCGGTGAGTCATCAGCAGGGTGCATAGACCCAAACCATGAGCAGCCATGCTCCTTTTTCCTCCTGTGCAAGAGCAGAGCCCCGTCCTCAAGAGAGAGTAGAACTGGGTAGTAGAGGAACAGACACAGATCTGGTGACATCATTTGAGTCTTTGTCTCTAGTTATTCCTGACACTATCTCACGCCTGGACTTCTATTTTTTGTTTTGGCCGCCATTGTGGTTTGACCGTGTCTCCCCCCACCCCCACAAAAAAGCACATGTTGGAAACTTGACCTGCAATGCAATGTGTTGGGAAAGTGGGGCCCAACAGGAGGCGATGAGGTCAGGAGGGCTCCATCCGGACGAATGGATTAATGCCTGTGGGTTTGAGCTCTTGCCCCTCCATCTTGGGATGCACCACGGGAAGATGCAGAAAGAAAGCCTACCTCCAGATCAGTGGGGAAAAAAATCTCTGTATTGTTAATTACGCAGTCTGGTATTCTGCTGCGCAGCACAAAACAGACCAAGTCATTGAGTTTATCATTTGCAACTCAAGAGTCCTGACTCCCACAACTTGGCGTCCACCATTCTCTGCAGATTTAATTGATGCTTGGTGAGTACCTTCCATGTGCCAACCTGTGTCCTCTCCTGCAATTCTCAAAACCACCCCAAACGAGGAGCCGATCACCCTCATCTTACACGTAAAGGACTCGAGGCGAATAAAAGCAGAGTGAGTGAAGGGCTCTGCTGGAATTGAAACACAAAGGTTTTGGCTCTCAAACAGGTAGACCTTGACATGTTTCAAAAAAAACTGTGATTCACAGAAAGAAATTTTTATATTATGGCCAAATAATCACCTATCTTCTTGAGGTGAGCCATATGAAACTAAAACTTTCACCGTTCTGATGTAAAAAATGGCAGTTTCACATAATTCAACCTTTCTGTATGACAGAAACAAAGATGACATGAAAGGACACTTCGCCTTCGTATGTGTAAAGCAATCTAATATTTCAGTTTTACCCTAATTCATCTCTAAAATGCTGGCGACAGCCTCTAAACTGATTTCATGGCACGCTAATGAGATTTGACCTGCAGTTTGAGAAGTCGTGGCCTACACGAAACCATCCGAGCTTCTCCGGCGTTCTCATCCTCGTCCCTCGACATCCAGACTCGGGCGGCCTTCTCCACAAGCATTCAGCCAGAGCTCATCTGCCGCAGGCCCTGGGCACTGGGTACCTCTCAGAGGCACCTCTGACCGCCTCCTGGGTCCTATCTGGTGCGCGGAATGCGGTGAACTGGCCACCAGGACTGCTCCAGCTAGAGCCCGATGGGAGTGTTGCTATCTGCACTAATAAGAATGGTGATTTATAATAAATATTGTTGTAGCAAGCATGCCAGCTTTAGCCCAGAATGAGATCCAAATCTCCCCAAGCATGTCTGGTTAACTTGTGGACACTCTGCAGAATAGCACATGTGTTGGGAAATTCACTTGCCTGAGGCCTTTTGATTTTTGGCTGGGTAAGAAGGAAGATTTGTGATGAAAGCCTGGATGCAGAGAAGGAATGAACAAGACAGATGGACATCTGCACTTTGCTTGGTTGGGGGACTGGAGTTCAGGCTCTAGGGAGCCTAAATAAGGCCTATTCCTATTATTATTATTATTATTATTATTATTATTATTATTATTATTATTATTATTATTTTGGTGCCTCGGGGATTGAACTCAAGGCCATGTGCTTCTTAGGCAAGCACTCTAACCACTGCGCTTAAATTCCCAGCCTCTATTACTATTATTATTATTATTATTATTAGTGCCAGGGATCAAACTCAGGGCCTTGCACTTGTCAGGCAAGCACTCTAACCACTGAGCTAAATCCCAGCCCTCAAGCTGTAGGGAGAAAGGGATACAGGAGCTGTTCCTATAGAAGCCTTGGTTAGCATTTAGGGGACAGCATGTGATGTGGAGCAGGGGTGGAGGAGAGGGTGTGGCTCTGTAGTGGCACTATGGAATTTCTTGGCCAAGGGAGGCGTGCCCACAAAGGAGGCTCCAGGATGAGAGAGAAACAAAGTGTGAGAGAGAGAACAAGCGCAGAAGCTGTGCTATGGAATCAGAGCGTGTGGGTGCCTGTGGAGACATGCACAGAGGTGTGAGGAGTCCTAAAGGGGTCCCTTGCAGGTACCCAAAGCCATCTGCAGCTGCAAGGGTCGCAACCAGTGTAGCTCTTCATGGTATCTCATTGGCTGGCAGGTCTGTGGAAATTCAAAACGCGTTAAACAATCACATACAAAAGATCTGGTTTGGAGAGAACATAACCAAAATTGTTTTCCTGTACATGCTTTGTGAAGCTCATAACAACTCTACCAGGAGGACCAGCAAGGCACAGGATCTCTATCTTTCAGTGAGTGAAGCTTGTAGGAGTGTGGTGGCCTTTCACTAGTGTGGCCAAAGTCCCATGGCAGAAAAGAGAAAAACCAGGATTCAGACCTGAGTTTTTGGACTGTTTGTTTCTCTCCTTTCCACCGTGCAGATTGTTCCCATGGCAACCTTACTAAACTGCCCAAACACAATGGTGAGCAGGAGGCAAAGAAAACCAAGGTGGGGAAAGATGAGCGCCAACCTCTCCAGTCCTCTCCAGCCCCTGAGTACCTCCTGGTCGCAGGCAATGAGTCGTCACACAGAACCTTCCCTCTTTGACCGCCCTACTCTGTGCCTTGTAATCCTTATTCAAAAGGGACTACAAAGGTGCTGGTAGGTACTTCCCCGGGGTGGGGGGTGCCAGGGTGGAATGCAGGAGGCTGCTGCAGCGAGCTGCTGTAGCTGCTCTGCCCTTCCCCAGGACCATGCACTCACCTAGTAATCAACCTGCCCACTGTCACACAGGCAGTAATAAGCGAAGCTTAGACTGGGACCAGAGATCCTGTTTGCATACCCAGCCAGCTTTCAACCACACCACATTGCCTGGGGATTCATTTTGCCCACTCGGCATGGGAAGAGTGTAGGCATGTGGGAAACAAAGCAATGATAACCGTGAATAGAATTTCATGCAGTAGATGCACACTGGTAAGGCTGAACTGTCTGCTAAAATGTTGTCTGGGGGGTAAATGATCACCTGAGAGCTTTCTCAGCACCCCAACCACTCTGGCTGGCCCAGGGGACCTCCTCACATCCAGCAACTGAAGGGTTACTACCTGGGCATGGAGACAACACGGCCTTGTCTCAGGGCTGTGACGGATCTCTGTGCGTGTCGTTATCTATTTTGGCTTCGCCTCTGCCTGACCTAATGGGAGCTGTGGCATGGGAACCCTTGAAGGCTGAGCGCTCTCCAAAGTACTTAGCTGGACTGTGGTGTAAGAAAACTCCAGCTTTCAGAGGTAGCTTGTGGATGACGAGGTGTCTTTGCGGAGGGCAGGGGAAGTGACAACTGGTGAGGGATGGTGCAAGGGTCCCTCCTGGTACAGAAAAGATGTTTGCCTGCAAAAGTGGCCACATGGCAACATCCTTCAAATGGGCCTGAGTGTCTTACAGATTCTCATAATAAAAGTCAGAGTTACACTCGAAGAGTGAGTTCATTACTGACGGAGAGAAGGACACACTTCTGAGCAGGCAGGGCTCAGAATGGGTCGTACCTGAAGCATGCTGGCTTTTGCAACTTGGGATTCCTTTTGCAGAACTCTGAAACGGCACCACTTTCTGACATTGGGGTCTCCTGTTGCTGCCACCTCTCAGCCCTTCCCAGGACCTAGGAAGTTTGCTGCTCCTTGAGGATATTTATTGACTTTACACTCAGAACTTCTGGAACCAGGCTCCCTTCCCTCCTCTTTTGCTGAGAAATAGCTGTAGTATCTATAACTTAATGAACTACTCTAATATGCCAGGCACTCTACAGGGTGGTTAACAATCTTATCTCATTTCTGCCTCACCATAATTTTATTATGTCCATTTTATAGACAAGGAAATTGAGGCTTAGAGACATTTTAAAGTTACCCATGTTAGCCCAATCAGTAAGTAAGAGAGTCAGTGATCAAACTGAAGTCCACCAGACTCAGAATCCCATGGTGACTTCCCTTGAGCACAGTGCTTGACAGTCTAGGGGCCCAGATACCAGCAGACTTCGAGGCCTTATCTGGTCCAACTGCATCCTTTCTCTGTGGCCTCAACCCTTGCTACGTGCACCCCCACACTCTGCACAGTTCCTCAAATGCACCTGCTTGTTGGGCCACTGTGCTTTCACTTTATGGCCTGCTGTGCCAGGGATCTAGAAAGCTTCCAAGTTCTGGCCTTATAAGGTCCCTGCCTTTCAGAAATCTATGATCTAGTGATAGGAGACAGATCCACAGATTAATTATAATGCAATCTACAAAATTCAAGAATAGAGCTTGCTAAAGACATCAGAGAAATGAACTAACCCTGTATGTGATGGGGGGACATGAGCATGTGTGGAGTATGCAGTTGTGTGTAGTCTGTGCCTGTGTGTCTGCCCGCACAGGGAGAGGACAGTCAGGCCCAACTTAATGAATGATGCTGAGCTGTCTTAAAGGACAAGGTGGCATGTGTGTGAGTGGAGAGGTAGTCACACAATCCAGGCAGAAATGACTGCTCTGGACTGGACAAATGTGCCCCAAAGCCCACATGATGAAGGCTTGGCTCCCAGCCTGCAAGTCTGTTGGGAGATGGTGGAGCCTTTAGGAAATGGAGCCAGTAGGAGTAGGTTAGGTTAAGGATTAGGACCTTGAAGGAGACTTTGGGGCTCTACCCTTCCTCTTTCCTCACGTCTTGGCCTCCATGAGGTGGGCAGTTTCCTTTGTTACTAGACCCTGCTTCACTAAGGCCCAAAGGTAACAGGGCCAAGCAACTATGAATAAAACCTGTGAAACTATGAGCCAAGATACACCTTTTACGTTAATTTATCTCTGCTATCTTGCTACAGTAACAGAAACCTGACTAACACAGAGAAAGTAGGAGGAAAAGCCCAAAGATGAGAAGTAGTTACATATATGAGGTGAGGAATCTGTAGGTTGGTATTACTGGAACACAAAGTAGTGGAAGCTGCAGCTGGAAAAGCAGGCAAGCATCACATCATGAAAAGAACTTAGGTTTAGGGACACTAAATAATTTACTCTCCAAACCAGGATCCTTTGATAGTGAGAGAGTGCTTGGCAGCTAGGACCTCAGGACCAGAGGAATAGCCCCGGGGACAGTGGGATGTGTAGCCACTCTCACCTGGGGGCCACACTAAGGAACTTGAACCTCAGACTTTGCAATGGGGAGACATTACAAAGTTTCAACAGGGAGGTGGGAAAGGTAGACTTACCTTTTTAAGGGTAATTTGGACACCCATGTGGAAGATAATTGAAGTGATAAATTGGAGAAGATAGAGGCAGGAAGATCATTTAGGAGGCTGTTACATTAGCTCAAGAGAGTTGGAATAGGACGGAGGTGATGGTAGGAAAAACCGGGAAGGAAGAGAATTTATCAAGACAAAGATATATTGAGGAGGTAAGCCTTTATTTATGATTGGAGGTGAGAGAAGGAAGAGGGAGAAAATACAAAACCTCACTGAAGTTCCTAGTTAGGGAAGTGGGTAGATGGCAGTACCACCCACAGTAATGAAAAGCAGACTTTCTGGACATACAGCAGTTCCCCTTTACCTGTAGGGAATGTGTGCCAAGACCCCCAGTGGGTACCTGAAGCCACAGATGTACCAAACACTATATATGAAAGATCTTCCCTATTAAGTAGACAACTTTCTATTTTTCGCTCTAAGGAAGTGCTTTATGGCTTCTCTTTGGTATATCTAAATTGCCAACATCATTGCCCTTGCACTTAGGTTCAATTATTAAGTCAAATAAAGATGACTTGAACATAAGTACTGCAATACTGAGACAATCTATTTGATAACTGAGAAGGTTACTAAGTGACAAATGGGCAAATAGTGCCTACAGTGTGGTTATGCTGGACAAAAGGACGATTCACGCACATCCTGAGTAGAAAGGAGCCAGACAGTGTGAAATGTCATCTCACTGCTCAGAATGATCCACAATTTAAGACTTACAAATTTTCTATTTCTGGAATATTTCATTTATTATTTTTGGACCACGGTGGGCTATAGGTAACTGAAACAATGGAAAATGGGAAAAAAAATTGGGGTCCTCTATTGTACAGAGAGTAGCTTTGGACAAGCTGCATTTGGAAAGCCTGCGAGATATCTGAGTGGCGAGGGGGTGCCCAAAAGACTGCTACAAGTTTGAAATGTGAAGAAATGGCTGAAAAGTTACCTGAAGCCACCAAAAAATGCAGAAGAATGCTAAGAGGGTAAAAAACAAAACAAAACAAACAAAAACAAAACCAAAAGTCCTCTCATAGAGAGTATGTTCAATGAGAAGAATAATAGATGTATTGTTAGCATTCTGTCACCATAACAAAATTCAGGCTACTTGTGAAGTAAAGAGAGGTATATTTTGACTCAGTTTTCTGGAGGTTCGTGTCCAAGGCCCATTGGTTTATTCCTCTGCTGAGGGTGGTACATCATAGTGAGGTGGCACATCAAAGGTGGGGCCACACCCCCAACGACCTAAATACCTCCCCCATTCCCCTACTTCTTAAAGGGCCACTGGATCGCCCAACACCGTGATTCCAGGAAACAACTTCTTATATATGGACTTTAGAGGACACTACCCATATTCAAACCCTAGCAGTGGGTTAACATTTTTCTTAATTTTTCTCTTGGCAATTCTCTTTCACAAAATAAACTTTACTTCAATAGTAAGGGATTTAATTAACACTCTAATAACTTGTGAAAATTAATGAGCTTATAATTTTCTCTTGCAAAACTCTACCTCATGTTCTCCCCATTCTTAATTATGTTATTATTTTCCACAAACTTGATTTATTTCTGTCAGCTGGGTGTGCTGTGGTTCAGTGCTTGTGGATTATAGAGGTCAGAGTTTTGTTCACCCGGTTGCCCCTGAAGATTGGCAATGATGCCTGGGGCACAGGAATGAAGCAGGGTTGGGGATTCTGTTTTTCAAACTGCTATTTACTTACGTTTTTCATTTTACTTTTGAATCTATAATAGTTCATATGGCTTGTAAATGTACAACACACACACACACGTATACATACATATATATCTCAAAAAGTCTGTCTTCCACTTTTAGCCCACATCCACATGTTTCTCATACCCATTCCAGGTAACTGGACATCAATTTCTGATATGTCTTCCAGAATTTCCTTAGCTATATGAGCAAATGCAAGTACATGACCCATTTTCTTTCTCCTTCTCATTTTTACACAGAATGTTTTGTATATATATATACAGTCTGGCCTTGTTTTTTTCACCTGACACTAACATATCTTGGATATTCTTCCATATCAGAAGCTAGATGCTTAGAACCATGACTTTTTTAGCTAGTCCTCCATTGATGGATCTTCGAGTTATTTGTGTATATTTGCTATTATAGATATCAAGGCCACAAATAATCTTGCACATGTGTTATTTTACACTTGTGTAAATAGGCCCATAAGGCGCATTCCTAGATGTGGAGTTGGTGACTTCCATATTTTATTTTGGTACACACTACAGAAGTGTGTATACCAACTTCCATTCCTACCATCAATGAGTGAGTTATTCTTTCTCCCCCACTTTACCTATAGAATTTAATGTCAAACCGATTATACAAAAAGTGGTATATAATTGCGGTGTTAATGTGCACTTCTCTTAGTTTGAGTAAAGTTGAGCATATATTTATTTGTTCCTTTATGTAAACTATTTTTGATAACTGCTGTACTTATAGCTTCTATAACTATGACAAATATACTTAAATAAATTTCTGTTGTTTGTAAGCTTCTCAGTCTATGGTACTTTGCTATAATTGTCCAAACAGATGAACACACTAATATTTGTTTATTTTCTATCAAAATGTTGATCCTTTACTGATTTCTAGAAGTACTGCATTAGACCTTTTTCTAAGATGACTAGAAAATAAACAAAGGTTTCTGTCTTGTATGAAAAAAGCAAAGTGCAGAAAAGTATCGTATGTATTACCACTTACTGTCATATATTACCATTTATTAATAAGGGTGTGGATGCATTAGATTGAACTAAAACTGCCCGTATTTAAGTACTTTGTCTTACAAAAATGTTAGTATCATATGGTTCCACCCAATTTAGTAGCAGTCCTGAATTTGAGTTATTAGTATGAATTCATGATGCATTTTATGACATACTTCTTTGGCCAATTGAAAAGACTAGAAACAATGACCAATCATTAGCAACAAGCATCGCTAGCACCCAGAGTGTGATCCGCAAATTCTATTTCTCACAGAAAGGAACCAAGGCTCCTCAGAGAAACGACCGATTATAACGACTGTCTGTGGAAGGAAGTAGACAAGGAAAGCCTAGAACACCTCATCCTGCAAAGAGCAAGACACTCACCAATAAAGACTCTGGCGCGGGGTCGGAAGGGCTCAGGAGCCAAGCTTAAGAAACTCCCATTGACAAGAGATGGAACCAGTTTGAGCACGGATCTGTGGGGAGCAAGTTGGAGCCCTACGAGAGCCAGCGTGTAGTTAGGTTCGAGTCTGTTCTGTCCACAGCCCAATAACGGGGGGAACCGGTGATGCGAATCCTAGTCCAAGGGAGGGGAAGACAGAGGCTCCAGTTCAAGCAGGCAAACAGAAAGCAAGAGTGAGTTCCTCCTCTGTCTGCCTCTTTGCTCCATGCAGGCCCTTGGTAGTTGGGATGAGGCCCAACCACACTGAAGAGGGCTGTCTAGTGGTCCACTGACTACATGCTAACCTCAGTTCAAAACACCCTCATGGACACACACAGAAACAGTTTTCAATCTGGGCATCCTCTGGCTCACTCAAAGTGGCCTGAATGAACCATCCCAAACCACACCATCGGCCACTGTGAGGGGGCCAGCCTAACACAGTGATTAAATGCTTGAGCTTGGGATCAAGTGGACATGCACGTGGGGACACATCTGCCCCAGTTGTGCAGCTCTGGGTAAGACACTTAACCCCTCTGGACCTAAGTTTCTGAGTTGGTTTCCCCACAGCTGCACTGTGGTAGATGATTTCAAGAAATCATCCCTGTCTTATTTAGTCAAAAGCAAATAACTGGGACTCCCATAGCCAGAATCCAGGGGCCTTTCACTCCACGAGCCTGTCTCCGCATGTTGGTATGTATGTGTGTCTAAGTACAGGCTTCCGTGTTGTTCCTGAAGGTGGGACCATGGACGTCTCTGGGTGGTGGTGTTGAAATAACTTTCACTCTTCACAATGCACACGAAGTATCTATATACCCAGAGAACAAAGCCACTTCCATTTGGGAAAACGAAAATAAACTGTCCATGTATCCCAAGAAATATTATCCCATCTGGTCAAAAAGTCAACATTTCTGTCTGTTGTCCTTCCCACCCGATGGGAGAGATTTGATTCCCAGAAATCTGTCACTCCACTGACTTCTAACTAGAAATCAGGAACCTGGATTTTATTATCATC
This sequence comes from Hystrix cristata, assembly GCA_004026905.1. Classification (NCBI taxonomy): domain Eukaryota; kingdom Metazoa; phylum Chordata; class Mammalia; order Rodentia; family Hystricidae; genus Hystrix; species Hystrix cristata. The sequence goes on from PVJO010014319.1 coordinate 42,883, forward strand.
CCCGATTGCTTTTTCTGGGAGTGCGACTACTGGCTAGCAGCTCCTTCCGTTGTCCGTTTTGTCAAGACCTCGGATTAGGCCCTGTCGCCCCCAACATTGAATGTCATTTCTGCATCTCAGGTCGCCTAGGTTTGGTCCCTGGTGGATTTCAATCACATTTGTTTATGTTTTTTGTCTTCCCCAATTTTCATGGTGATTCATCTCAAGACAAAACTAGCCACTTCTTCTGTTTAAATTAAAAGTGTACGTGGCTTTCTGGGTTTGTATTTAGGAGCAAGGATTTCAGATCAGGTAACGTTTCGTGTGATTTTAGTTCTCATTTAATAAGGATCCTCAGGCCAGCAGAGAAAGAATGATTCTCCATAACAACATGTGACTTGGATAGAAACTCATTAATTTGCTCAAGTTTTTCTGTTCTGATGTGTCTGAAGTCTGAAGGGGCAGAGCAGTGGTCCTGGCCGGCAGCTACCGTGTGCAGTGCAAAAGATGCCAAGCTGCTCGCGACCCTGAGCATGGGGTCAGAACAGAGGTCAGGCTTGCACCAACTAACTGCTCTCCATAAAATCAGTGAGAAGGACCAGAAGCCTTTGCTGCGAGCCAGGGGATTACTCTGTGAAAAAGCACAAGGTTGGCTGCCCCCCAAGACACAAGGTTCCCAAATAGAGCCTCAGTCCTGGAGGGAGAGGAGATCCAGCTAAAAATAGCCATGACGTCTGCACGTTGATTTTCTCCTTTCCTTTCTTTCTTTCTTTTTTTTCCCAGTGAGTTCACCTAAAATAGCCTGGCAATAGATTTTTTGCTCTTTAAGTGGAAAAAAAAAAAAAAAACAATCAGAGAGGTCAAGAGCTGAAGTTAAGCCTTTAAGAAGTTTGAAGTTTCTGCCCAAATAGACAAGGTTTCCTTCTGGGGCAATAGCCACGTCCACTCCCGGGTGAAGGATGCCTCCCTGAAGAGATGGTTTGAGGTGGAGGGTTTGCAGGGAGCAGCACAGACTCCCTCGGGGGCCTGTGAACATAAATGGGAAGTGACCAGAGGCTGGACAGGAGTCCAGGACACTGGCGCACGGGTTGGCCTCCTGCCTGAGAGAAGGTGCCAGAGTCGGCTTCAGCTCTGAGCCTGGCATTTCAGGAACCCGAAGGGCAGTCTGAAGCTTTGGGAAGCAGCATCAGGTGCTCTTAGTCAGCAACCTCAGCAGGTCTGAGCCAGGAATATCACTAGTGTGCATGCGGGGTTCACCTGGAGATGGAGCCGGGTGAGGGGGAGCTCCCTGGGGGGAGTCGGTCTTGTTGTCCCTGCCTCTGAAAGAGTATGAATGTCTATTATGGTTTATATCTGGATGTCACGCAGGAGTCCCACGTGCTCGTAGGTGGGGCTTTTGAAAGGTAATCGAGTCACAGGGGTCTAAAGCTAACCCTGACATCAGGAGGTGTGGCCTGCTGGCTGCGGTGGGTCAGTGGGAGCGTGACCTGGTCGGGTGCGTCTCCCTCCTCCGTTCTCCCCTTTGCTGTCTGCTTCCTGGCTGCCATGACGTGAGCAGCTTTCGCCCATCCTGCCTCTGACCACACAAGGACTGAAACTCCTGAACTGCGAGCCGAAATAAATCTCTCCTCTTTTAAGAGTTGCTAAGCTACCGGCCTTCCCTGCCTCTGGCCTCCTGCCGTCCCGACCCTGCGGGGGCAGCCTGGCTCAGACTCCTCTTGGATCCCTCCCTGAGACAGGGCCACTGCCCCATCGCAAGACAAATGCTGTGTCCAGCTTAGAGCAAGAGGAAAAAGAGCGTGTGCTCTTCCCTTAAACCAGGACTATTACAGAAGAGCTTGAGTCTGGGTCTCTGTCCGCCCACCCTGATCATCTGTATAATTATAATCCCTTAAACGCCACATTTTGCATTTTGTCAAGTAGGGCCGTATTTTTATGTTCTGGACAGCTGTGAAGAGGGTGACATGCACGGGACGTGCCGTCCTATCTACTTTACAACTGAGAAAACTGCATTTAAAGAAGCCGGGTGGCTTGTTGCTCAAAGGTGTACAGTTGGCAGTTTTTAGAGAGGTCAGATCCAGGTTGCTGCCTCTCATTTTTTGCAAGAGTTTTGAGGTCAGGGCACCCCGTAGAGAGGTCGTCGCTGGTGGAACTAAATGCAGATAGTTAAAAGAAGCGTGGCTGATGCCTGGATGCTCTGTCCCATCGCCAGCATTCAAGTCACTCACGATGCCTGAAGAACTTAGGCGAGAACGTCTCCCTCCGAGGAGGTCATCTCTGGGCGCTCCTCAAAGGGTGGCCAGGATCAAGTCTGACAATATACGTTGGCTACAATGCCCGGTGTAGAATAAGACTCAGTAATTTTAGCAATTGTGTCAGTATTGTTTCTATAATGTACATGTTCCAGAGGCTGATATCAATCTAATAGACTTGGCAGTTTGGTTTTACCAAAATTCTAAGAATGAATTCGCCCCCAAGACGGATGCTTAAAGTTGGAAGAGAGACATATGGCTGCCCCTGCTGAGTGGAGCCCGTGTTCTGCATGATGGAAGCTTCCTGCTCTTAGACAGGTGGATCAAAAGGGTCTTGTGAGGGTGACGGCTGAGCAGGGACTCCTTGTTGGAACCTAAAGGTGGATGACACGGGGCTAAATTTCCCTCGGCTATTCACCATGCTGATAACTGCCACCTGTCACCCACTTACTCAGGTAGTCATTCATTCAAGAAAAAAATTTTTTTGAGCTCTTTCTATATGCCAGGTACTGTTCTGGCACAGGACAGTGGCAGGGAATGAGACAGGCTCTTGGCCTGTTGAGCCTGCTTTCTATGACCCCACGGCAAATCCTTTCCCGACTCCCATCAATGGTGCTGGGAATGGGCATGGCTGGCATTTGGCCCATTTGCCCTCTCACTCACTTTGCCTCTACTGAGTGGCCGTCCTGCTGGTGACCTAGAGTCTTCTGGCATACGTTAATGTAGTATTTCCCTGAGGATGCAGTGCAGGTGCCCATATCTCCCTGGATGCTGGCAGCATGCCTCGTTCTGGTCCAGCCCCAGGAAGACAATCCCTGCAGCCCAGTACTCTGCCTGCCCCTGCTTCCTCTGCCCGTCTGCAGGCTGATCGTCTCTGCATCTCCCTCCTCGGCCACTTTCCCTAACACCCTCATACTGGGCCTCAGCTTCCTCTGTGCTCCATTTTATCCCTGCTTCTCAAATCCTAAGCCTGAAGAAATCCCGGCTCCTAGCCCGAGTCTGACCTTGGCTAACCTGGGCCTCCCCCGTGCGATCCCTGTCCCTACAGCAGCTCCCCGGTCCACTCTTGAGGGCACCTTCTCCAGGTGTGGTTGCTGGTCCCCATCTGTCTTCCTCCACAATCTCCCCTCAAACTTTGCGCCCCTGTAGGAGCCTTTCTCTCTCTCTCTGGGCTGCTCGGCCCCCTCACCCATTCTCTCTCCTCCACCTATTGCAGAGCCCCCCTGCTCCAGGTCTGCATGACCCGTGACCTTTCACTCTTGGGTACCACCTTCTTTCTAGCCCCCGGGTCTTCCCTACTTTTCATACGCCCGTTTCCCTCTTTCCACAAACATTTCCTCTTCAATATTTCACATTAAAAAAAATAGAGGTATGAGGTGTCAATGTAAAGGGGAATATTAAGTGAATAGTGGTAAAGGGAGTACACAGGTAGGTGAAGAATTGAGAAGATGGTCTGAGGACAGAAGCTTGAGGAACCGTGAATAAATACTCACAGGTAGGTATCACTCACATCTGCCAGACCCGAGTGCTGGGCTGTCTCTTGAGGTGAATTTGCCTCATTTAGCGTGAGTTGGTTTTAGGGTGGCCACTCAGGGGACTCTCTTATTTGCTTATTGTAGGGAAGCCCCAAAGTGGAGTGCGGTACCCTCGCCATCCATGGAGACAGTTTCTCGTTAAGAATGGGTTTTGTTTCTGAAGGTAGCTTGTAATTAAACTAGAGCTTATTTTCCCACAGAAACACTTAAACACACAGCAACTTCTAGACCAGCACACAGAATGCTGTGGCCTTCATAAAATAGTTGCTGAGGGTCTGAATGGCAGTGTAGGGCCCCTGGGTCTCATGAATGCTGCCTGTGGCCTCTGACACCCACCACAGGCTTGTTGGCAGGATACAGAGAACTGGGGTGAAGAAGTGACATCAGAGAAGCATTTGTCCCAAGGTCTCATCTGAGCGTGAGCCACTGGTCTCGAGACCACGGGGGAGGCCTGTTAAAGGTGTACTTGTCTGGAGCTAACACATGATCTGAGCTGTTAGACTGGGCGGAGGGGACTCAGGAATCTGTCCTAGAACAAGATTCTTAGGTAATTTTTATGCATTCTAGAATTCAAAGCCCCCAGAGTACTGAGTGGTGAGTATGGAGGTGGCCCTAGGCTATGTTTGGCAGAGGCCTTTAAGCCATCTATGAGCCAAGTGTTTGTAAATGTACCATTGTGATCCACTTATAAACTCCACCCTCTTCTCTCCTTTCCACATGTATCATGCATGCTACCTTTTATAATTTTTTCCTCTTCAATGTAGAAACAGCAAATAAACTTATGAAAAAATATGCGACATCACTGATCATTCGAGAGATGCAAATTAAAACAACACTGAGATTTCATCTCACGCCAGAAAGAATGGCTATTGTCAAGAAATCAGCCAATGACAAATGCTGGAGGGGCTGTGGGGAAAAAGGAACCTTTCTTTACTGTCAGTGGGAGCGTAGACTGGTGCAACCACTATGGAAATCAGTGTGGAGATTCCTCAGAAAACTAGGACTAGAGGTTCCATTTGACCCAGCTATTCCTCTTCTTGGTATCTTCCCAAAAGAATTAAAAGCATCATACCACAGCGATATATGCTCACCCATGTTTATAGGAGCACAGTTTGTAATAGCTAAATCTTGGAAACAGCCCAAATGCCCATCAACAGCAGAATGGATAAAGAAGATGTGGTTTTTTAATACAATGGAGTGCTACTCTGCCATAAGGAACGATAAGCTTGAGATATTTCTTGGTAAATGGATGCATCTTGAGACCATATTCTCAAGTGAAATAAATCGGACACACATGTTTAAATACCACATTGTTTCTCTGATGTGAGAAACTGAACATGTCAATAAAGACTAAAATGTATTATATTGGGAAATTGTTCAAATGGGAATGGGAACAAGGGAGGGGAAGGGGGAGGGAACACAGGGACAAGAGAAATAAGAAATAGAGGAAAAAATGGAAAAAAGCTTTTGTAAATAAGGAGGGAGGAAGGGGTGAAGGGAGGGGAGGGAACGGGAAAAAAAGAGGCAGCAAGATATAATCATGTACAGGTACAAATCCCTTATGATGAATGTTATCACTATGTGTATGTAAAATGCACCATTAAAATAAAATTTAAAAAATAATTTTTTCCTCTTCAAAATTGCCCTTGAGGGTCAGTGGAACTTAGTTCACTCTGATGTGTGTATGGGGAATGGATGAATAGTATCCTATTGAGTCAATGAATATGTAAATCAACCATTATGAAGTAGTTGGACGAAAGGCAGCCCCAAAGGAAGTTGTATTTGTTAAAGCAACATCAGTTCAAGTAAACGGATACATGCAGCAGCTTAACATACTAGAGGCTTACTTCTCTCTCAGATAACAGCTCCACATGGTGCTGGTAGCATGGGATGGGGAGTCCCTTCTACATGGCCCTCTGTGACCCAGGCTTCCAGGGGCTCTGCCATCTTCAACATGTGTCTTTGAGGTTGCTCTAGAAAAGAGCCCTCCTGCCAGAGGTATGAAAAGGGTTCAGATGAGAAGTTTTTGT
>PVJO010014320.1:0-48620 GCA_004026905.1 Hystrix cristata
TTTTTTTTTTTTTTTTTAAAGTATATGTATTTCTGAAAGATAGTGAACTATTTCAGTATAAAATTTTTAAGTAGCTCTCTTATGGTAAATAGCTGGTTTCAGGCTAGATTCAAGTACAGTATTCAAGTAGGCAGTGCTATAAATATACTTGTCTTTCAATTCTACTTTTCTGTAGGAATTTTTGTTGTTTTTTAAGAGACAGGGTTTCACTTTAGCCAAAGCTGGCCTAGAACTTGTGATCCTCTTGCCTCAACCTCTTGGCATTATAGGCATGTGTCACCATGCCTGGCTTAAAAAGGATCTTGCACAAGCAAAAATGTAGAAATCTGCCACAAAGCAGAAGACTGCTACAGACAGGGTGCCCAATCCTGGGCGCCTGTAGATGTGTGCAGCTTGCACAGCATTCAGAGTCTGACAAAATAGCCCAAACTCATGAATTACATTTCCTTACCTTGGGACTGTTTTACTCTCTCAACATAATCCATGAGAAAGTTATTTTTACATGTAGTAAAATGACAAATTAATGCATATAGATTTCTTAAAAGAACATACTGTTAAAAGATACGATAAAAGTACTGTTTTCATATCATCAGTATCAACAAAGACAAATTTTGCTTAGGGCAGTAGTTTCATGTACTAATTTAAAATAGTAAAATAGTTCTGGTTTGTTCATTAACTCTGCCTTCTTGCAGGCAATACTCGGTTAGACTTGGATCTGTTTACTTTATTAGAAAGTAAGTCATTTAAATATCATGGTTCAGACTTCATACCAGAACTTTGATATGAATTGCAAATGATCCCTAATTATATGAGCGATTGAGGGAGTGTGGTAGAGAACCATGATTAATATATTTTCTTGGAAGACAAGGGAGAATTTCAATGAGGAGGAAGTGGTCAATGAATTCCAATACTAATGAGAAGAGTTAGTAAAAATATATTAAATCTGATGATGCATCTTTGGCTTTTGAGAGAGATTCAGTGGACTAAAGTAATGGGGGCAGTTAGAGCTATCTGAAGGAAGATGTGGAAATGTGTCAATAATTTTAGACTATTCTTTTGGAAAGATAGCCCCTGTATGAAAGACATAAAACCATAGGGACAGTATAGAGACTTAAAATCTTGATTACTGGAAATGATAAAGGAGAGGTGAGAGAATATTGTAGAGCATAGGTTTAGAAAGATTGAATCATACCACTTTGATTATTAGCCTTGATCATCATATTGTTTTACTCCCCCAAACATTATCTTTAGTTCTTTAATAATTTGTCATAGCCTTAGAGTCTAAATAAATAAGCATGAGAGGACTTCTCAGTTCTAGGGTTAACTAGACCGTAGGTGGCTTAGGTGCGTGTGTCACCAAAGGTTAAGAATTGGCATGAAGAGTTAAAGGAGCAAGATGAAGTATTAAAATGAAACGAAAGAGGAGCGTTGCCTTGTGTAGATCAAATGGACAGACACATCTCTACTTTTAACTTAGAAGATCTGATTTAGAATTTGTGTTGTCAGTTTCTCTCAATAAAGAAGGACCCTCTGATAAAAATGGTGATGGGGGGATGGGGATTTAGCTCATGTGGTAGAGAGTTGGCCTAACGAGTGCAAGGCCCTGAGTTCCATCCCCGGAAACCCCCTTCCTCCTCCAGAAAACAAAACAAAACAACCCAGAAGGGCATTAGTTCTCCTGGAGCTGCTAGATTTTGTGGTGTCCTCGTCATCTAGGCAGTAACTGTTAAATTTCATCTATTACTTCTATATCAGCTTGTCAGCTCTGTGTAGTTCCTAGCAAACTGGTTTTCTGTTAGCAGTGGCAAGAACAAGACTTGGGTAGCTCTAAAGAGTAGTGATTATGTCTAGAAAGACTCACAAAGCTTAGCACCTGTTCTTGGAAACTAGCTGAGTGCTTAAGAAAAACAGGTAACAGCTGAGATATGGAAGTTTTAACTGCTAAAATTGTGATTGAATCATACTTGGTATGTTTTCAGCTGTCAAAGATCAGTTCCATATGACGTCTTTGAGAAATCTATTCTGGTTGTTACTTTACAGGGGATTACTGGACCCTTAAATGGCCCAACGGGGCAATATATACTTTAAAACAGGGTGGCTGAAGGGACTTGGGGATAACCCTAAGCAAAATTGGGAAGATATAACATCCCTAGAAGTAACCATAATTTTTCTCTCCCTTGATGTGTTCTCAGAAGGGTCTGATCAGTTCATTCACAGTAAGGACTAGGAAGGACTCTGTTTCTGTGTGGCTTAATTTGTTTAGAGGTCTCAGCTTTTACCCAAGAGGCTATGCCTTCAATTAAAATTTATTGACCACCTACTCTGTTTTAGGTCATTTTAGCAATACTGGCCTTCTAGTCAGCAATTAAGAAATCACAGTTTTGTGGAGTACAGTCTGGCCATCAAAGTTAACATTCTAAGTACAAGCCATGGAGCCAGATTTGGAAAGAATTTTTGCTATCAGGTTCTTCGTTGTTGTTGTTTTGAGACAATCTTGCCAAGTTTTTGAGGCTGGCCTTGAACTCACTATGTAGCCCAGCGAAAGAAATCTGGCAGTGATCCTCCTGCCTCAGCCTCTGGAGTGCTGTGATTACCGATGTGCACCACCTTGCCTGGCACTATCAGGTTCTTGAAATCCCAACCATTTACTTCATCTGTGCTGAGGCTGATGCTGAAGACAGTTAATATTTGCTAAGTGGAAATATTTGAATGCTTCATAAAATATTTCTGTAAATTTAAAACAAGCAGGGAAAAGAGTATGTATGTCAAGTGAAACTTTGTTACTTATAACTCCCTCCCCCAATTAGCAAGCTGTCTTTTCGCTAAGCGTTTAGGCTTCAGTTAACTGTAGTGTATCTTACTACTTGTAATGTCGCCATTCAGTATTATTTGAATTTCTCAGGACACTGATTTGTGAACTTGTAAAGCATTTAGAAATGTTCTTTGCCTTTAAACTCCTTCTACTCATGTGCTCCCCACAAATACACAGGTTCTGTTAAAATGGAAATTTCACAGGATGACTTTAACTCCATTTTACAAAAGGCAGTGTAAGAAAGAGAAGAATCACTTGAAATGTTTTCTTGGGGAAGTGAAGAGTATCAGACATGTTTAGTCTCTTAGACTCCTTAAAGGGAGTTGAGCTAAGGAGTGGAAGGAAGACTTGGAAACCCAGTGAGCCTTTGAGCATCAGTCTTAGAGTCCTGCTCTTATAGTAGATGTTTTACTCCCTAAAATTGTTTTACCCCTTTAATATGATGGATGTCTTTGGTTCAAAGGGATATTTGAGAAATAATAAAGACTGTCAGATAAAGTAAGGGAGATTCTGATAGAGAAAATATGAGCTCTTTGAACAAGCTATAGTTTTTGTCCTCCAGGGTACATATCACTGCCTACTTATTAAAAGCCTAGTTTAGTTGAGTACAAGGAAATAGGACCTTGTTGTTTTAGGTACACTATGAAATGGTTTTGGCTCAGCCCTGCTTAACAAGCAGTGTCCACAATTGACCTGATGCTTCTTTGTGAGCAGCTTAGGATTGGATATCTGAAGTCCATCTCCATTTGTGTGTGTGTTTGTGGGGGAGTGTTTTTAAAACAAAGATCTTACTGTGATTTATCATTTTCCCTGTTTTGTTTAAAGTGTCTGCTTGCTACTTTAACATATCATTTTTGTTTCTTTTTCAGATGATTGTTGGAGAAACCCTGTCTGTTTACTGTAACCTCTTGCACTCAAATTCCTTTATCAGGAATAACTACATAGCCACTATTTACAAAGCCATCGGAACCTTTTTATTTGGTGCAGCTGCTAGTCAGTCCCTTACCGACATTGCCAAGTATTCAATAGGCAGACTGCGGCCTCACTTCTTGGATGTTTGTGACCCAGATTGGTCTAAAATCAACTGCAGTGATGGTTACATTGAGTACTACATATGTCGAGGGAATGCAGAAAAAGTTAAGGAAGGAAGGTGAGTGTTAAATCCCCACTGTTTATCTTATCTTTTGTACCCTTGAACTAGAAGGTTTCGGTGACTGAAAGGTGAACCATCCACTAGCTGTAAGAGGGACGCTAGTGTGATCACGGGGAAGGAATTGAAATCATGTGTGTGATCCTTGTTCTCTCATTTTTTTCTCCCATTTTAAGCATGATGTTTTATCCATTTAAGAGCATTTTACTGAAACTGGATTCATTGCCGATGTGTAAGAATGTAAATTGAACCTTACAGATCCTTTAGGACAGGGTCAGCAGATTTTTTCTTAAGATGCTAGAGTATAATATTTATGCCTTTATGGGCATATGTTGCATTTCATAACTATTGAGCTCTGCCATGGTGGCAGGCAAGCAGCCACAGATAATATTTGAGTGAAGGGGTGTGGCTGTGTTCCAGTCAAACTATTTACACAAACAGCAGCTGTCTCAGGGGGCGTAATTTACTGAACCCTGATCTAATCCAACCATTTATGAAGCTCTGCTAGTATGCTTGCTTCAGGAGCACACATACTAAAATTGCAGCTCTGCTAGATCTTGTAGTGCATTTGTTTGGTTTTTGTTATTGTTGTTGTTATTTTGAGATAGGATCTCAGTATGCAGTTCAGGTTGGCCTTGAACTCACTATGTAGCCCAGGCTGACCTTGAACTTACTGAGATCCTCCTGCCTCAGCCTCCCAAGTGCTGGGACTACAGGTGTGTGCCACCATGCCTGGTGATCTTGTATTCTTAGAGTAAGTATTTTCCTAATGTAACTTGGTCCAGATCATGACTGTTCTTGGTCTTTAGGCTTAGGCTGCCTCCATTTTTTTTTTTTTTCCAGTGCTGGGGGTTGAACCTAGGGCATCTTACATGATGTGGAAGTGCTGTACCACTGAGCTATATCCTCAGTTAAACTATATCCTTCTTACACACCCTTATTGGAATACTTCTTATATTACAAAGCCCAGTGAGGCAGAAATGAAATAGAATAGATGTAGAATCCAAAAGGTCCAACTCCTTTAATTTATAGACAAGTAGTACAATCCAGGCCCAATAATGTTAAAATAAAACTTTATCTTAACTCTTAGAATTGTCATCCTTACAATTTCTATGTAATTACTTTCTTACATTTTAAGGTAGCTATCTATTAGTTTCCCTTACTTGTTCGTTATTCAATGAATACTCTCTGTGGGTAAAACATCCTGTAATTGTTTTTATATGATTTCCAGACACTTCACAGTCCCTGTCGGTTCTCTTGTAAACAACATAGGCCTGCAAATAACCCCCATTTTTCACATTAGTGTGGATGAAAAACACTTTAACTAGAGAATACACTGTACTGTATGGTAGGAGTTAAGCCATGAACAAGACATCTCTGCTGTCCATCTTCACGGAGCTCAGTCTAGCAGAGAAGACACGTTAAAGCACATGGTATGGATGGAAGGGAGCCTTCCTGGGATAATGAGGCTGAAGAATGGAGAGATCAGGCTGCTGAGTGGCAAGCTTTGAGGTGGTAAGGAGCATTGATATGGGTGTAAAATCTTAATGAAGAAAGAAAAAGTGACCAGAGTTTGGTAGTTGAGAAATAGATGTTAGAAGCTGAGAGATGGTAGAGAGTTGGTTTGAGCTCAGGTGAGCAAGCATTTTTATGAAAGGGATAGAGGAAGAATGGTCCAGAAGTGGCTTCAAGGAGTGATGAAGTTACCATCAATACTGGAGTTTTAAACTGGGGGTGGTGGTGCACTCCAGTAATCCCAGCACTCAGGAAGCTGAGGCAGGAGGATCACTGCAAGTTTGAGGCCAACCTGGGATACATAGTGAGTTGAAGGCCAGCGTTAACTACATGGGGTGAGACCCTGTCTCAAAACAAACAACAGCAATAACAACAAAAACTGGATTCTTAAAATGTATGGGAAATGGAGATCTCTTTTTCGCTTGGTAGGGCTGCAGAGCCAAGCAGCGTTGTAAAGAAAGACTCTGATTAGATGAGTGAGGGTGGGGTGAACCTTCAGGCAAGATTGTGAAGACAGGGCTGGGGGTTTAGCTCAGTGGTTAGAGTGCTTGCTTTGCAAGCAGAAGGTCCTGAGTTCGATCCCCAGCACCAAAAAAGAAAAAAAGAGTACGAAGACACAAGAAAGGATAGATGATTTTCACAATAGAACCGGAATTCCAGAATGTACCATGGAGGAGGTGGGATGGGGGAATAATCAAATGGTGGAACAAGAGGAAGCTTATTGGAATTGAGACTGACATTTATCACGGATTATATAAAGAAAGAGCAAATAGCTGAGTAAAAATATATCATGAGAAACAGAATTAAATAGAATAAAATTACCATGATTTCTACTTATGCTTGCAGCTTGACTGTAGAACCTTTTAAAAAACCAATTAGTGTGATGGCACATGATTATAAGTCCAACACTTAGAAGGCTGAGGCAAGAGGATCATGAATTCAAGGCCAGCTTCAGTGTGAGTTCAAGACCAGTGTGTACTGTATAGTTGAGACCCTGACTCAAAAAAGAGAAAGGAAAAAAAATCATATTTATGAGTGCAGTGATGAAAAACTACCTCTAAGGATCTAAATCACAGGTGCTCCTTGACTTAGTATAGGGCTACAGCACAATAAGCCTATCATTAGTTGGAAATGTCTAAGTCAAAAGTGTATTCAGAGGTTGGGGATTTAGCTCAGTGGCCTGGCAAGTCCAAGGCCCTGAGTTCAATCCCCAGCACCCCCCAAAAGTGTATTCATACATCTAATCTACCAAGAATCCTAGTTTAGCAGTGTAGTAATTGTAGTGTTTCCCCTTTTCATCGTGTGGCTGACTAGAAGTTGCAGCTCGCTGCCACTGCCCAGAATCAAAAAAGTATTGTACCACACATCACTAACACGGGAAAGGACCAACATTTGAAGTACAATTTCTATGTGAAGTTTCTCTATGAAGTTGAAAAATTGTAAATCAAAGCACTGTAACCTGAGAACTGTCTTTATTTAGGTATGTTCCCATAACATAAACTCTTGATCTTAAGCATACAGTGGGATAACCTTTGTGTAGGGAGGTGTTTACCAAGACAATCAAATGTTTAAATTATTTCTGTTACACTGAGGAGTTTGCTCCCGAGCCTTCGCAGTCAGTTCGCACTCCATCTGCCGCCCGAGAGCTGCGTTCTGTCCTTGGGGCTTTGTGTTTTCTACGTGGTAAGGAGCAGTGACACTCGTGCAGTTTGTCGTTTACTTAGAACTAAATGAGGGTGCTTATTTTCAGTGGTCAAAGACTCATGTGCTTTTTATCTGGCATTAATACCCGACTGCTGCAGTGTTGGCCTTTTGTTGCTCGTTTTTGCCCTTGTAGCATTCTTACGCCACAGGTGTGGAGATTGGCCCTGCCCCGCTCTGGTGAGCGAAGCACGGAGTGCAGTGAGGCCCTCAGCCTCAGAACTTCTGTTCTCGGGTTTGTACTTTGCCACGCGTCCTCTGCCTAGTGTCTCCGGTACTGTCTTTCCTGGATCAACCACCACAAAATAGGCAGGGAGACTAATCTTTTGTCTGACCCAAGAAGTTTAAGAGAGTCATTATGGTAATAAGGGTTTACCTAAACTCCAGGAAATGTCTTTGAAATGATTCTTAAAGGGTGCAGAGTCTTCACACACCTGTTACTTCTGTGGTTCAGATACATAAATCTTACCTCAGGATTTTCTTGTAATGACATTGCATATTGATAAGTTTTGTTTTTTTTTTTAACAGAAGCCATTTTGGCAAAATGTAAAATAATGCAATTTATTTAAAATGACAAAAAGTAATTATTTTAAAATTCTTATGTGTCACACTCACTCACTGTCTCTTGCTGGTATGTGTAAATTGGTGGACATATACAATTACTCTAATTATACTTTTGACCCAAGGACACTTAGGCTTTTTCCTTCATCAGTCTTTTTCCTTCGTCAGTGCACATGAATTACCCTCTTCCGGTCCTGGGTTAAAGGCCGGAAAACAACTTCTCTGAAAGCAGTAAGGACATTTGCATAGCTCAAACTGCAGAGCTGTGTATATTAAAAATAACTGATTTCAATGAGAAAGAGCCGTTGGTAACCTTTGGAGGTCTAAAACAAAGAGAAATAAATATCAAGTGGAGAAATAAAATTTTAGGAAGACTGTCTTCTTAGAAAAATGCAGTTGCCATCATTGTTTCCAGAATGAGTCAGCTGTTGGCAGTTTCAGAGCTGTATGATATTGGCACGTAATTGTGGCTTCACATTGCTGTTATGTTGTGGACTGTAGTTTAGCTGGATACAGACTTTCCTGTTCCTTTTCTCTTGAATTTTCAAGGCCAAATAAGCCAAACTGCAAAAACATTTTGATTACAATATTATCTATAGGTTAGAATTATGGTGTAATTCGTTCTTTTATTTGTCTTCCCAGCCTGCCCCCTTTTATAATTTTTTAATTATGAAATTATAATGCTTGACACTGGGGGAAAAAAGAACATAAGTACCCGAAATGAGTCATTTTTGTTGACTGTATAAATGAGTCAGAGTTCCATGTTGGGAAGAGAATCTGCTCCCACAATTTTGGGTTTTGGTTTTGATTTTGATTTTTTTCCTCTTGGTTCTTTTACTTTCTTGCCCTGAGCCCCTTTCCTGCACTCGTGTACGTTCTTGTGCTGTGTCTGCCATCACTGATACCACAGTGGATTTCCCCCGTGGTGGCCATTAGGTTTTAGACATGGGAAGGAGAACACAAATGGACTTTAATATAATACTTATTAATTTTAATATCTAGAGAGTTCTGTTCACTGTTTAAATCTATACTTGAGAATTTGCTATAAATTAAATGGGCTATACTTGCAGTATTAGAACATCCAGTTATTGAGCCTGCTGTTGCTTCTGCCATTGAGGATACCATTACTCTGAGTGTTTTGAAAAAAAAAAAAAATCTAAAAACCCAGAAAACTAATGAGCTCATACTTCAGAACTGTAGCTCTTTTCTGGATCAAGATTCTCTTCAGACTGGTGGTTTTCAAACTTTAGTCATTCAGAATCATTGGCAGGCTTCTTGAAAAAGATTTCTGAGGCATATCCTCAGTGCCTGATTGCAATTACGAAGGTTTGAGGCGGGGGGCTGAGAATTTGTGTTCCTGACAAGTTCTCAGAGGGTGCTGTTGGTATTACATGACCACACTTTGACAGTCACTGCTTTCGATCCCCTGGATTACTGGAATATTACCTTGTATGATATCTGTCTCTGGACATACAGACTGATAATAGGGTGAATTTAAAATTTGTTCCCAATGAGCTAGTGTTTTGGTGATAATACAGTGCACAAAATACTGGCTGCTTTAAGAGATACACCTTTTTCCTTTTTCTGCTTTTATTTAAATTGTGTGTGTGTGTGTGTGTTTTTTTTTTTTTTTTTTGTGGCACTGGGGATTGAACCCAGGGCCTTTTGTACACAGCACTCCACCACTGGCTATATCCCCAGCTCTAAATTGTATTTAAGTACAAACTCATGTTTCTGATATTTGCTGAATGATTGCTCTCTGGTTCTATGGATCAGATATTCAGTGCACATTATTTCTATTTAGATTATGACAGCCTTGTATCATTTAGAGGTTTGATTTTAGTATGTATTGGTTGGAGATTTAGCTCAAGTGGTAGAGTGCTTGCCTAGCAAGTGCAAGGTCCTGAGTTTGATCCCCAGCTCCCACAAAAAAAAAAAAAAAATTTGCTCTAATTTTAGTATGTATTGTTGAATGTGAGACATAATATTTATTTTTTAAATGCAACCCACCTGCAGGTAAGAGAATGCTGAATTTTGAGGAAATGCCTTCTGTAATAGTGAAAAACCCTTTATAAGTCGGCTGGCTGGCTGTGGTATGTATGTACCTGGGAAAACTTGCTTTATAGTCTGAGAGAATGGCTTCTTCTGTGTGTTTTGTTAGATATTACCGGGTGAAGCATTATACTTCCAAGAAGACTCATTTGTTCAGCTTTATCATGTTTCTCATGCATGTGTATATCAGGAACTTGACACTTTTAAATAGTGTATATATCCATCCATCCATCAATATATAGAATGAAATAGGGGATGATTTTAAAGTATCTTGCACTTTATGAAAGGACTTAAGGTATTATATTTAAAAGGAATGTGACTTTAAGATCAGTTCCTCCTTCCAGGCCCCATTCTGCACGTCTTATGGCTCTTATACCCTGTCATTGTAGGAGCCTCCAAGAGGTGCATGTTGATCTTTTGGTGCTGCGACGTAGATGAGACATGCTTAGAGATTGTGTGATGGTGTGCGTGATGGAAATTGACAGATGCCTTAAGGTAATATGCTACATTAAATCAGTATCGGCAGTATTACCTCTAGTTAGAGGAGGCATTTTGGAGGATGAGTAGGATTTGAATATAGTCAGGCGCAGTGGTGCACACCTGTAATCGCAGCTACTCGGGAGGCTGAGACAAGAAGATTGCAAGTTTGAGGTCATCCTGGGCAACTTAGTGGGACCCTGTTTCAAAATTAAAAATAAAAAGGGCTGGAGATGTAGCTTACTGGTAGAGCACTCATAGGTCCAATCTCAAGTACTGCCAAAAAACTTTTGAATATGTAGAATCGGAGTGGAACATGTCACAGGTCCAGAGAGCCACATGTGTAGGGGCAGGCAGCCTGGAGGCTGAGGGGACAGGTTTGGGGTAAAATATTAAGATTATTACAGTATTACCCTAAGGAGCCCGTAGAAAACGAATGGGAAGACTGCAGTGTGGAGAGAGTTGGAAGAATATAGTGCAAACCCTTGAGCGGGTGATGCAGTGCTAATGAATAAAGATACCAAAGCAGCGCATGTACAGAACTCCGCTGCTCACTTCCGGGGGACGCGAGTTTCACGGAAGGTGAACAGCAGTGGGCAGTGCTGCTTGGTTTCCAGGGAATCTGCAGGCAGAGAAATCAGTAGCAGCCCATGAGGAGTACAGAAATGTGCTGTACTACAATGCCGCCGGCCTTACTGGACAGCCAAGTTACCGAGCAGTAACTTCTTGGCCACTGGTGCCTGGATCTCGACGTGAGTTTCTGTGATGATCTCTATTGAGCAGGCAGACAGAAAGGAAAACAAAAAACAAAACAAAAAGAAAAACTTGTGTTGCTAGAGAATTTTTAATGGTTCTTTCTTGGGAAAGTGAAGCTTAGGAAGACATTAGTAATAAAATTAATGTCCTTATAGGTAATAAACTTACCATATGTGCACCGGAGAGGCAGATGATAGGACTGGATAACTTTTTAATGTTCCTGTTATGTTTACCGTTAACTCTGTATGTAATCTATTGTAACTACAATGTTTTGCTTCTGAGGTAATATTTGGAAACTTAGGTAAGATAGGCAATTTTCAAGATTTTTGTTTTATTAAAGGACAAAACTGCTCCTTTAAAAATTAAAGAAATTTTTACATAGATGGTGGATTGACAGTACTTAAAACCCCTTCTCCTTGGGGTCGGGGATTTAGCTCAATGGTAGAGTGCTTGCCTAGCAAGTGCAAGGCCCTGAGTTCGATCCCCAGCACCCAACAAGCAAAAATGTAAAAACTCCTTCTCCTTGTCTTTGTTGTTGTGCTACCTTCGAAAATACTTTTGAAACTAAAATTTTTAAAAATTTGCAACAGAATACACCTACATTATGAATACATTATGAATGTTATTTCCTCAACCAATCTGGCTGCCTTGGATTGCAATGTAAAAAAGATTTTGGGACATTTTACACACATTATGAAAATGCTTGCCAGATGTGCTGAGAAGATGCGTTAAGTTTTTGTGTGTGCTAACGTATGTTGACACTGCCCAGAATTTCTGAGAGAAGGGTCACAACAGCAAGGCATTAGACTGGACCTCCTCATGCTCCTAAGCTTTGAAAATGAAGTCCAGATTTCTCACCACCATATGGGAAAACACATCTGAGGGTAAAGTCAAAATCGGGTAACTTCCCTTGTGTGACTTGGTATAATTTACAGGTGTATAGTATTTAGTACACGATAAAGTGATGATGCAAAGATAGCATATTCCTTTTATTGTCTATTTCGATAACTATTGAAATATTAGGGTGTACTTGGAGAAAATAGTATTTTATTCTTATAGAGATGGGAGCAGAAGATAGATTTGTTAATATTTGAATTTGAAAAGTATAAGAATTTTATGTTTTCTAGGATAATTAATTCATTTCTCATGAGAGTTTAGAGTCTCCCTTAGCTTGAGCATCTGCTGTGTGCTTGGTAACTGTGCAGCATGTTAGGGATAAAACATGGATTAAGATGTGATCACAATTGGGGAGGACGGACGTTTACCAGTAATTTTTCTTTTGTTTTGCTTCAACTTCTGATTTTTAAAAAATAGTGAATATATTATATAATTAAAAAAATAACAGCCAATTCTAGTTTTAAAGTCTTTTTGTTGCCCAGGCCCAGCTTTTGCTGTGGAGGAAGAAAGCTCGGGAACAGGTTTCAGCATGAGGGTGTTAGGCTGCGATGGCGTTTCTTAGCGCAGCAGGTCTCTCTATGCCCCTTGGAGGTAGCGTGGTAACTTCAGTCTAGATATGTTGGAAGACCTCTTGATGGAACCTGGCTGAACTGGCTCTCAAGTAAAAATTATCGGAGAAAGATGGGCAGCTTATTCCATGCCAAAGGACGAATAAAGAGTGTGTGCAACATGTCGGGAAGAGGTCAGTGGGCTCGGGGAGGGCTGTTACTCTGTGCGCAGCAGTCTGCTCTAGGGAAGGGCTTTCAGGAGCGGAGTAATATGCTCTCTGGGTTTTTGGTAAAAGTTATTCAGCTTTCTCCCCTTCATTATAATCTAAATGTACCGCACTGGGTATCTAATGCTTTATGATAGAAAGCGCCATTGGTGTAACAGGAAGAAGACTTGGGGTACTGAGGGAAATGTGTCTTCTGCTTGTATCAGTTGGATAGAAAAGATCTCTGTGTTATGACACTGTGCTAGGCCTGGCGGTAACATGAGCTGCAGTGATGTCACCTGGTCTAATCTGAAAGGAACAGAGTGACCTGTCTGGCCAGCTTCCTGTTAGGCTCAAGTGTTGGACCTTTACTTCTTATCTCACCACTGACAATGTCTGCTTCAGCTCACATCTGCATATCTGTATTAGTATAATACTAAAGACCCTTCTGTTGCTGCCTTGAGCCTTCTTTTTTGAGCTGGTGACCAGGAGTCAGTGGGAATTTCATGATCTGCAGGAGTTTGGGAGGCTGGAAGTTAGTATAGCAGCTGCAGATGGTAACAGAAGACTTTCTTGGCCTTGATGCTGCCTTTTTGGGGGAGGACTTAAAGTAGAAGTCTCTAGCCTGCTTCCAGCTAGCAGTCTTCTCTCTCTCTCTCTCTCTCTCTCTCTCTCTCTCTCTCTCTCTCTCTCTCTCCCTCTCTCTCTCTCTCTCACACACACACACACACACACACACAAACACACACACAGAGTCTTTTCCTTCTGTCTTACTCTATGGTCTTTTACCTTTTAGGAGTGGTAGTCTTTTTGTGCAGTGCTTTTAAAAAGAGGGTGGGTTGGTTGGGCACAGTATGCCCTTTGTTTATTCTGTTTGTCCTTGTTTCCCTTTTTGTCTTAGGCAAAGTGGCTTTGATGATTTGGAGTCTTTATGCACAGTCATGAAATTTTCCTTAACAACAATGGAAACGTATGACTCCCCACCCACAGTACAACTTTGTGTGTTTCACACTTCTGCCAGCAACATTTGTCACAGTGCACTCCCTGTTCCTCCGTTTTGGTCACCAAGTTTCCATGCTGAGAGTTTTGGAAGCAATTCTTCCCAGAGTAACTGTTGTTTTCAAGATACACCTACTTCTACTTTCCTTTATCTCATGATTCTCAGCAACTTTACTACTTTCTAAATTTGTGCTTTTTCCGGGATTCTTTCATAAGCAGAAAACACACTACTATCAGGTTTTAGTCATCAAATAGTTCATTAAATCAAGAATTTAAAATACCCTACACATATAAACAACTGCACCATAGTTTTTTTCACCGTTTCATGGTCCTGATAGTTTCTCTCCTTTAAGGATCATGATCTAACATCTGTGGATACGCTTTGGTATGTGATTCATGTAAGATAGTGGCAGTGAAATAATTCATGAGTTAATAAAATAGGACAGTCACTTCTGTCTTATTTCAGATAGGTGTGTGACTTTCTATGTATAGTGTGGCATGGTTAAAATCGACTAACAGGACCTTTAAATGGAAATAGATTAAAATCAATGTACAAACAATTCAAGAAATATATGATATGGTTTTTGCTGCTACTGAGAATGAATTTCTCAATCTCTGGGTGGTTCAAAGAAGTGAGATGAGTTTACATTATTTTTACTGTATTCTATGTAAGTTGATGTTGGCTGGGACCATCTCAGATTCCCGAACTATTTATTACCTTTATCTTTGCACCATTTTGGAGAGAGATACCCTGTGTTTCTTATATTTCTAAACATTTCTAAAATCCGTCTTGTATATATAAAAATGTCAGAACATCCATTGAGATGAGAACAGGTTTTCTGGGCCTGAGTCACTGCTGGGTTCTAGGCATGAGTTTGTAGGTGAGGAGCTGCTTGTGTCCTCTGAATGGCCACCCTCGGGCGCACTGTCCGGAAGAAGGGTGCAGTGTGGGGGGCCAGGCAGGGGAGAGACAGGGAAATCTGTGGCAAGCACACCACAGGTATTTTGACAACTATTTTTAATATTTTCATCCATACACTGTGTATATACTTCTATTCCCTGCGATAGCATGTTTCCAGTATTATCACTGTATAATGTGAAATTTTTGTTAACCCCATTTGCTGTCTTTTCCCAGAGGCAGTATCAGTTTGTGTGCCCCTTCATTTTTCTATGTATTTTTATATTGAATGTGAAATTGTATTTTTGTGTGGCTTAACTAAATGATACCTTTTTAAAACATCTTTTGTGATATTTTTTATGTCAGTTCACACAGACCTTTTGTATTCATTTGGGCACATCCAGCATTCAGAAGTGTAGTGCTAGAACCCTCGTTGGGCCCTTGAGTTGCCAGTGGTATCGCAGCACACATCTCTGAGCATGTGTGCACTGCTCTAGGGTAGGTACCTTGGTGTGGAATTACTGGGTCAGAAAATGTTTTCCATGTTGTAGATATTGCCAGACCGTCCTTTTGAAAGTATACAAGGAAGTACATGTTTACCCTTGTCACCTGCTCGAGTCCCTAAATGTATTAGGTGTGGGACCTTTGGAGATAATCTGATACCTAATGTCAGAGCATTTAACAGTTATTAATTGTAAATAGCCTTTTGAAGTAAAATATAGCTAATGTGTGGGGAAAATTTGTGTTCAGTAAGAGGTCACTTTTCATATGTCCACTTGTGTGGGGCATTTTAAACTTTTTTATAGATGAGTCAATCTTTAAAGTTTATCGCAGAGGGAAATTTATACTTCAAGCTATTCTGTGTTATGTTAATGTTACAATTAGGAAATAACATTTAAAGAAATTACTTAAAGTGCAATTTGACTTTTATTTTGCTGAGAGTGAACAAAGGACAAATTGGTATTCTCTTTAAATGCCTATTTACACATTGACAACATCTGTTTCTTCATAGTTTGTCTGATTTCTTCTTCATGTATTCATTTCATCTTAAAATGTAAGATGTATAAGGCTGGGCAGCTGGTGCCTATCTGTAGTCCCAGCTCATTGAGAGGCTGAGACAGGAGAATCACTCAAGACCAGGAGTTTGAGGCCAGCCTGGTGAGCAGCATAGTGAGACCTCATCTCAAACAAACAACACCCACAAAGGCAGGCACTATATATATATTTCCCCCAAATAAATGGCTGGTGGGAGGCTGAAGGAATTTTTCTGAGTCTAGAGTCAGGGTCAGTGAGTGCTGCTGATCCAGTATGTCCCCTAAAAGTATCTGCCAGCTATCCACCAACTCCTGGAAGCCTAACGCCTGGGTTTGCCATAGAGGCAGTGAATGTATAAAGATGAAGATAAAGACTGAAGCTCAGAGTAGGAAGACATGCAGAGTGAGGCACACAGATACTCTAAGGACCCCCAAAGGGCAGCATCTTCTTAGAGCTTCTTAACCACAAGACAACACTCACACTGATCTGGAGCCAAAGTTCATGCTGTCCTTGTGGCTTTAAAAATAAGCCAGAAGGTCAGAGTGGATCGAGAGTGGACACAGCAGAAGTGCCCATAAGTCTCACGGAAGAACTTTCTTTACACCAATGCCTGGGGCAGTCCCAATAGATAGAGCCCCAAGGACTTGAGCTCACATTGTAATATAAGTGAGCAAACACAGACACAAACTACCCTGAGAGTCAATAAATACAAGTTATGGAGACTACCAAAGGTATCAGAATTACTGTGCAGAATATAAAATGTATACTGTATAGACTAGAATAAAGAGATTGAAAATATGATACAGGATGAAGAGAATAAAGATTGAGCATACAGGTTTGAAAAACAGCCAAAGAGATTGATACATGATACACATCTAGTAACTTACATTTTAAAATGTAACAGGTTAGAAATGAAAGCACTGACATTGAAGGTTGACCTAAAGAGACCAAGAACTGCAGAAGAAAGATTAAGAGATGGAAGGATAGAATGAAAAGATATATTTCACTTTCAATCAGAATCTTACAGAGAGATAGGACAAGGGTTGAAAACTTTCCAAAATTGGTGAATTATATAAATCCTCAGATATAGGAAGCCAGCCAGATAGGTTTTATATTTATTTATTCATTTTGGGTTTTTTGAGACAGGTCTTGCTACGTAGTTCAAGCTGGCCTTGAACTCACAGTGATCCTCTTTCCTCAGCCTCCTGAGTGCTGGGATTACAGGTGTGTGCCACCCTGGCTAACAATCTAATTTAAAAGAAATCCCTAGTAGATCCATGATAATGAAACTATGCAATATTGAAGACTTGGGGAGGGAATAAGCAACTAAAGAGAAAAGACAGATAACCCAGAAATAATGGCAGGCAAATGGCATATGTTTTAATAGCAAAAGTAGAAGTCAGAGATACTGTAATGATATCAAAGTGATGAGTAGAAAGTTATCAATATAGGGTTCATTCTTTGGGAAAACAACTACTCAGAAATTAATGCAAGTAAAGATATTTCCAAATTGATTCCATCTTACCCTAGAAAGAATGGCCATCATCAAGAAATCAAATAATAACAAATGCCGGTGAGGCAGCAGGGAAAAGGAGCCCTTCTCCATCGTTGGTGGGAATGTAAACTAGTACAGCAACTGTGGAAGTCAGTATGGAGATTCTTCAGAAAACTAAAACTAGAAATTCTGTTAGACCCAGTTCTTCCTCTTCTAGGTATCTTCCTAAAAGAGTTAAAGGCATCATATTACATGCATACCCATGTTGATAGCAGCACAATTCATAATAGCCAAATCTTGGAAGTGGCCTATGTGTCTATCAACAGATGAATGGATAAAGAAAATGTGACATTTACACACAGTGCAGTACTACTCTGCCATAAAGATAAATGAGTCATCTGTAGTAAAAATGGATGCACTTTGAGACCATAATGTTAAGTAAATCAGACACACAAGCTTAAAGGTCACATGGTTTCTCTTATATGAGAAACCTGAAATGTAAATAAAGAGCAAAATAAAAGATAATATCAAGTGGGGAGAAACAACTTTTGAAAATGGGAAGGGGATCAAGAGATGGAGGATGGGGGAGGGAGGAGAAGGGAAGGGGATGGAGAAAGATAAGATGTACCTATGTTATATGTTATGTACATATATCAACTCCCCACAAGGAATGTAATTATTATGTACTTCACATACTAATAAAATGAAAACCTTAAACTATAGCTAACAGTGTAACTGCTGTGAGCTTTTTAACTTTGGAGAATGGGCACGAGGGAAGAAAGAAAGTCTGGTGGTGAGGGAAGAACAAAGGGATTATTAGCCGAGTGCCTTGTGATTTAACCTCATGAGCACAAAATTGTCTGTTGTTCAGATGACCAGTAAAGAGTAGACTTGATTGTAGCTGAATGTGGATGCAGATGTTGGGAGTCCAGAGGTGGAAGGGTGCTGCAGGGACTAGAAGGAGTGGAACACAAGACTCTGAAGGCCAAATTCACTCATGTTCCCAGGATAAGTTGCTTTGGCTGAATTTGTCATTTGGAAGGAAAAAAAATCCTAGATTTGCCATCTGTAATAGAGTCTCATTCGCAGTAAGTTAAATAGTCAAGAACAATGTGCTTGCTAATTGAAGATTGTTATTAATAGACTTATTTCCCAATATTAGTGAAAATGGATGTTTTAAAATACATTTTTATGTCTGGAAACTTTCTGAAAACATTTCCTAAGATTTGATGGAAAGCTTGCTTACACTGTTACTGTATCTTTAGCCAAGGGTTATAGTGAAGTGAGGTGGTGGCCTGGAATTGGTTAAAATCTAAGGGCAGAGTTCTTAGCTAGGGCCAAAGCCTGAAACAGTTCAGTTAAAGTTATTATGTGAAAACAGTTTGCATTTGGACTACTCCTTGGGTTTTATTAAACCGTCCATACAATTACTTAGTTCATTTGTGAATTGCAGGACCTTATCTCCTAGAAACTTGAATAGAGTTAGATTTGTGTGGAATACAAATGATTTGGATTTGTAATTTTGTATTTTATTCTGTTACTTTTTTTGAATAGAAGTGAAAGTTTTTATTACTCTGCTGTATTTGATAAATTACTGTGGGCGAAGGCTTGGAAACTGAGATTGAATAGTTATTGTTTTTAATTCTGTCAAAGTTATAGAATTCTTGGCTGACTATTCTGAATAAAAATGTTTATATATTCAGAATTACAAAATTGAAACCATTTTGTTTTCAGCTAATGAAATCACTCTGGCCAATAAACAGTTTGCAATTTATGATTTTGTGTGTATCGTAAAGGTATAAGATTTAGGGAAGCTAAATGGTTTGAGTTTGAGAATATGCTATTTCTCTGATCATGGTTATGTTGGCTTGATGGGCTTTAACAGTCCCTGAAATTCGCTTTTATAGTCTCTTCAGTATAACTTATTGAAACCAACTATAAAATGTTCAGATCTCTGGTCTAATTTAAAATAGGATTTTTATTGCTACATTCTTTGTGGCTAAATAGTGAGGCTAAAAAGTGATTCACTTGTTTTTGTTTTGCATAGATTAAAGCCAGAATAATTTTGAGGTTTAATTAAATAATTCCTGGGTGGCACAGGAATTACAAATTCTCCTTTTCTTTTCTGAGATACTGGGGATTGAACTCAGGGTCTTGCATATGCTAGGCAGGTGCTTTACCACTGAGCTACACACTTAGCCCTTTTCAAATTTGAGACAGGGTCTCACTAACGTGCCCAGGCTGGCCTCAAACCTGTGATCTTCCTGCCTCAGCCTTCCTAGTGGTTGGAGAAGATTCTTAGAATACATCTGCAAAAAATACAATAAAAATTCTTGGTAGAAAAAACAAATTCTTGGTAGAGTCTTCATCACTGTGTAATTAAATAATCTTCGTTTTCCCTTCCACTCTTGACTGCCAGACTTCCACATAACTTTCTAGTATGCGTTTTAGGGGTCTTTTCTCTAAATCCAGGGAACAAACATTACCCTTAAATCCATTTGAATGAGGCGGAATTCAAACAGTAAAATAACTTATGTTCTTATTGTGTATGGAAAGCAGTCAGGAGAAATGTGTGAATTATTTGTACGAGCATCTTTTCATGGCTAAGTCTTTGGATGCAGAACTTAGTTCTTGAATGTTAGTGAGCTTTTTCTTTTTGAGAAGTGGTATAAAATTAAGTTTTGTAATCACTCAGATGTGTCTAGACTCTGATATTAAAAGAGATATTCATCTGCTAGAGGACTGTTAGTGCACAGTGTAAGTACCACAGGAAAGCACTTAACCTGGTGGGAAATCTAAGGCAAGATGTGTGTCTGTCTAAAACATAAAATTATTAATACAGATGGAAAAAATTATTAACTTCTGATATGTTCCAAAGGAGATATTACGTTATTCAGGGGCAAACCCTGCAAGTGGAAAATAAAACTTCATCATGGTCATATAAATTTTTGTGTAATAAAATCATAGCCATTTATTCCAGTTATGGCTTGTCAAGTATGAGTCCCTGACATCTGTAGAAAGGCTTGGCAAACTTGTCCATGATGACTCATCACCCATCCTGAAAGTTTCAATAAAATGATACTGTATAGAAATCTGACCTCGTACCCTCCTTGGACTCCATGTTCCTGTCTTAATTGTCCCCCTGCCCTCATCCTTCTAACTTCTAAAGGTGCAAGGAGGGAACTGTGTGCTCTCTGAAGCTAAGGAAATTTGAGGAATCAAGAGAGTCTCTGGCTGGAGGTGGAAGCTCAGGCGTGGAGCACTTGCCTAGCACGTGCGAAGCCCTGGATTTGATTCTTGGCCTCAGCACCAAAAGGAAAAAAATTCTTGGCCTCTGTGAGAGAAAATTAACATTTCTTTTTTCTCTTATAGATTGTCCTTCTACTCGGGCCACTCTTCGTTCTCCATGTATTGCATGGTCTTCGTGGCAGTAAGTACTTGTCTCCTGATGGTTGGGGTGTATGTGCTGTGTGGCAGAAGCCTAAACAGACCACTGGAAAGTCTCTTAAATGTCCTTCTCACTGCCACCTCTTCGCTCTTACCTTGGGTCATTTTTGTGGCAGTTTCTGCGCACTCACAACAGCTCACTGCTCTAAGTCCTGGACCCTGGTGGGCACACTCCTGACTTGCTCAGTGTGGTGCGGGGGCTGCTCTTCCTCTTGCTGTCTGATGTGACAAGGGATTGAGCTTTGGTTACTGAATGTGAAGGCAGGTGTTGCTGCTTCTGTTTGAGCAGATTTTGTTTTCCTTTCACTTTCTGAAACATTTCCTAGACTGCTTTCCATGGGATCAGAGGTTTCCACTCTGTGAGTTATTTTCTATGCAGCTTCCAAGTCCAGTTCTGACCTCTGGCCTGTAGCACAGTGTGGTGATTTGCATTTGCATTATACCCGGCTGGTAGTGAGGAGACAGAAAATATTTGTACCCCATTTTGCTTACTGAACTAGAGATGAATATGTAGTTATCTATTAATGAATAGAAGTCCAGGCTTTAGGACACATTCAAGGGATCTTTGATTTTTATAATGCCCTTTATTTAAACATACATATAAAATTATATATTATACTGTATAATGTATTATCAGCGTGGGAGAGAGGCTCTCTACCCTAACAGATCAATGTAACTTCTGCTCTTCATTTTCTTTATAAGTGAATTTTTATATAATTGTATGCCATGTAAATTTGCAGGTTCCTGTTTTGTTTTTTTAATTTGATCACATTAAGTGCTGCATGAATATTTAAAGCTTGGATTTAAAAAAATCCATGATATATATTATTAAGAGAAGCCTGATTGGAATTAGTTTTGTTTCAGAGAGAATTTTATTTTTTTTTCAGAGAGTATTTTAAATCAGCTTTTATTTGGAAAACCAAATTCCCAAAGTGAAAAAGAATGTAAAAATTGCAGGTGTTATATGAAATTCAAATTCATGAAACCATTACAAACTCACTTTTGGCATCTCCAGCATTTCTGGAAACTGCAAGGCTTTCTTATGTTGATTTAATTTTGTGAGAAAGCAACAGGGTACAGAATTTAGGCCTTCCTTTCTAAAACATACACTCAAATGTTTCTGATGTGCCATGGAAAATGTGACTTATTTCAAGGTAATTAATAGTAAATACTTTGACCAGCTTTTTTTTTTTTTCCATTGAGTGCTGGGGATCGAACTCAGGGCCTTGTGCTTGCTAGGCAGGTGCTCTACCACTTGAGCTAAATCCCCAGCCCCAAGACCAACTGTTTTTAATTATAAAGTCTCAGCTATACCATATTTCATCTCTTACCATTTTCTACACTTTCCTTCTCAAAAACATCTGTTGTATCTGTATATTCAAACAGAAACTTGTTTTGAGCACTCTTGTGAAATACTAACTTCCTTTCTTCATTTACCTTTTTATGGAAACTTAGCGTTCTTTCTAAAAGGAGCCTTTTTTTTTTTCTCTTTTTTTAAATAGGGGACTAGGAGAGAAGAGGAAGGCTAGGTGATAGTGTGAGCCATCAATATCCCAAGAACTTTCTCAAAAGCACAAGTTTGTAACTATACTGAATGGCCTTTAAGGTGTGGACATGCTTCATAGGCCCCAGAACCAGACTCACAGGACATGTTTTGTTGTAATTCATTCTTCTGTGCCATCCTTATGAGAGACCCAGGAATCTGTGATTTGGTTAATATTGATGGTTTGCACTTTATGCTATTTTTACTTTGGACTCTAATAATCTCCCTGAAAAAGGAGTTGAGCTAGGGAGTAGGGCCTGGGAAGGACAGGTTAAGGTCTGTAAGCTGTAGGCCACCTTTTGACAATAAGGTGCCCTTGCCTTCCTGGTTATTTGATCTGAACTCTAGCCCAGTTTATCTGAAGGTCAGGCAGTAAAAAGTGACTGACATGTAACTTTGACCAACTGTTTTTGATTATAAAGTCTCAGCTATATCGTATTTCATTTCTTACCATTTTCTGCTCTTTCCTTCTCAGAATATCTGTTGCATCTGTCAATTCAAATAGAAACTTGTTTTGAGCACTCCCTTGTGAGATACGAACTTCAGATAGACAGGATGGCATGACTATATAGAGGGCCTGAGTGGCAGGCCAGCGCTGTGGCTATGCCAGGGCCTAAGAGGGAGGTTAGAAATATGTACACACCCAGGGAAAATGACCTCAACCATAATGTGCTAATTGGATCATTGAGCCATTTAGATGTAAATTACAATAAGAAAAAGTCATGTTAATAGGTTTGTTACAGACTGAGGCCTTTCTGGAGAAGAGTAACTCTACTACATTTCACTGACTCTAGGTGGTGGAAATATTTACTTGATTAGGATGTAGGCCCCAGCTTTGATTTCAGGCTTGAATACACAGGCATCTTCTTGCTTTCCAACTTTCCATATTTATATACAACATTTAACCTCTCTTCACCGCCAGATTCCTCAGGCAGTGACTCATCTTACTTCCCTGGGCATCTTGGTATCATGGGTCAGTCCCAGATTTGGGTGGAGATGTACAGTCATTTAAATCCTCAACAATTCTTGTCAACTCTCCAAATTAAACTGTGGTTAAAAATGTCTCTTAAAGCAAATGCCCTGGCCACTGTGCTTGTACTCTGGCAGGCAGCCAGCCCTGCAAACTCAGTGCCAAGGTGTCAGTGCCAGCGAGAAGCACCTGGGCTGGCGGAACTCAGGGCAGAGTTCTTTGTATAAAGCCAGTTTGTGTGCTTGGCAACATCCCTTAAATTTGTTCAAATGTCAAATTCCAAGTTTCTGTGATTATTCAGAAAGACAGCCACTGGTACAGGAGTGAGGACTGTACTAAAATACTTTTCCTGGTTCCATCCTATTGGTTATATGAATGCCTGCTATAAAATTCCCCTCACTCTGCTTCAGCTACTCTTCCCTGCCCAGAATTCCTCTTCTCCGGCCTCATCCCTCCTGTGTTTAGAGTGCACCCACCTATCTACACCTTCTCTTTCACACACTTGGATTCATACAGTTCCTCACTTAGCACTGAGCCTGTACCACCTCGTATTGCTCATTTCATGAAGAGCTTCCTAACTTGTGTAGTAATGCCCAGTGTTGGGCAAGTGAAGAACTCAGAATCCTGCCTAACGTGGTAGGCTCAAGATCTAAATTTAGGAATTGTACGAATCCTAAAGATGATCAAATGCAGAGAACAGTAAACGGAGGCCTACATTATAATTATCAAATGTAGGTGGGAAAATCAGTTTAGTTTGCTGGGCTTGGTCTTAGTGTTTTAAAGTAAATTGACCAAGGTATATTTGTGTTGAAACATGGGGTCAGCAATGTTTTTTTCCCCAATAAAATGTCAGATAGCAAAGACTTAAGCTTTGTAGGTTATATATTCTCTTTTTAAAAATAACCATGTGTGGGTTGGGGATTTGGCTCACTGGTAGAGCACTTGCGTAGCAAGCACAAGGCCCCAAGTTCAATCCCCAACACACTGCCCCCCCCCCAATAACCGTGTGTGTATAGTGCCAAAGATGGAGCCTAGGGCTTGGACATAATAGGCAAGCCCTCTACCACTGAGCTATATCCAGCCAAAGAATAACTCTTTAAAAATGTGAAAATCATTTTTAGCTTGCAAGCTGACCCTTGGTTTGTTTAAAATGGGACACCCCTTAGGTTAAGACTGCAGAATATTGAGACTGCGAGACAATACACTTTTCTGTTTAGTGTTAACAAGGTCTGTCAAGAAGGAGCAAAGTGAAAATAAACCATCTTCAAAAAGCATATCATAGTTCAACAAAAGATTTTAAAAGTGAGGTACCTTTAATGGATGCTAGATATTTTTCAAAAATTTTAGCCCAAAATTGTTCTATGCTATTGTAGTCTGAGCTGCTATAACCAATCATTATGGACTGGATGGTTTATAAACAAGAAGAATACATTCTGCAGATCTGGAGTCTACACATCTAAGCAGCATAGTGGCATGCTCAGGTCTGACGAAGACCTTATGCTGGTTGCAGACTGACTCTTGCTGTGTTTTCACGTGGGAGGAGGAGCAAGAGCGCTGAAGCTTTCCCCATGACCTAATTGCTGCCCAAAGCCCCGCCTCCTGTCACCACCTTGAGGGTTAAATTTTGGGGGGCACC
Organism: Hystrix cristata; assembly: GCA_004026905.1. NCBI lineage: Eukaryota > Metazoa > Chordata > Mammalia > Rodentia > Hystricidae > Hystrix > Hystrix cristata. The sequence continues at coordinate 24,699 of PVJO010014320.1, forward strand.
AATGTTCAGGCCAAAGCACTACCCTTCGGCGATAGTGTAATAATGCTCCTGTAGTGCTACACATGTTGAATTTGAATTCTTTAAAATTCTCAAAAACTTGAATTCTTAAAAATTTCATTTATTTTACTTGAGAAATTGTACACATTCTAATATTTTCAGATGTGGCCCTCTGCAACACAAAACCTTCACTGTTCATTCTGCCCAGGTGTTTACGTGCTCTGTAAAAGTACAATGGGGCTCTTCTTGGCACCCCAAGTGTGATCTGCTTAGATTAGGAGGCCGGAGCAGCCAGCTTCCTATACCCTCCTCTTTAGGCTTGACTCTTCGTCTTACTGTCCTGAGGAGTAAGAAGTTGCCTGTATAAATCTCTAGTAATATCCAAACTAAGTAGCTTTGCTTTACTTCTTTAATATTATGGAGGGAGTAGCTCAGGTCTATTTGGAGCAGAAAGTCCGACTTTGCTGGGAGAGAGAACACTTGACCCTGCACTGAGCAGTAAGTCACCTGGGTTTCCTGACCAGGGAGCCCTACCAGAAAAAATGGCTCATTTTGCTCTCCACAGAGGCAGGAGCTGTTTTGGAACTTCCTTTTCACAGGAGCCAGCAGTGATACCTGGTTTCGGTGGGGGTGTTCCGGAAAGATGATAGTAGATTTTGAAGGCTCATTGTTCTCAGTATTCAGTGGTGCTGCTTGATGTACTGAGTTCTTGCTCTGAGTCTCCAAAGACTCAAACAAACTTGAGGAAGAACGAGGCCTGGCAGTGGTTATCCTTCTGAGGCCTTGAGGCTGACTTTATTTGTATAGATTAAAATAGGGGAAGGAGGAGTGTGAATGTTGGTCACATATATGCTCTGTCTTTTTCATTAAGCCTTCATTCTAAATTTGTGCCTGCTGGAACCTCTCATCTCTTTCCGGTTCTAGCGTCATTTTCCTGTACAGCAGGGTGACGGTGGTGGCAGGCTCTGGTGTTGCTTTTATAAAGAAGACTGTTAGACTCTTGAAAGTATTTTAGGACAGTGTTCAAGTTTGCGAGAGGGGCAGGGAGTGGAGGGAATCATCCTTTCCAAGCAGGGAAGGGAAGGAAGCCTTTTTGGTTTGGGCAGCTAACGGGATTCTCCCCAACTGTTATCCTTGTTCCAGGCTAACAGCTGGGTTAATTCCTTCTGCTTCCCCTTTAAAACCTAGGTCACTCCTGCAAATCCTGTGGCTTCCGGGACTAGGCCCTCTTTTCTCCCTGCCTCTTGACCTCAGCCAGGGAGTCTTCTTCTGATGGGAGCGTTCTGGGTAACCCTAATATACAAAATCACCTTTGTCATGACGGGAGTCCTGCCCGCTACATTTGTTTTCCTCCTCGTTCCCCTTGCTGGTTGGTCTGCATGGGGCTGTGTGGATCTGCAGCAGCACAGTCAGAAGGTTTTGCCTCCCAGGAGCCCCTCTGTGAAGAACTGCAAGTGACTGCTTCTGTTCTGCCCTTCTGCTGCCCTGCTTCAGAGCTTCCTTCACCAGAAAGCTGCAGGTTATAGGATCAGTCGGACTGGCTGAGCTGCGGCCATTAGAAAAGAATCTTTGTTGGCACCAACTTGGGGAGAGCTGAGGCAAATGGCTTAGGAGCCTCATCCCACACCGCGTTTGTAGGAGAAGTCACAGGAGTGAATCTTACCCCTGAAGCCACAGGTCTCATGTAAGGTGCCCCTTGAGTGGACATTCAGTTAAGTTTGCACTGCTGGGATTTTTTTCTTGCTTTTTGAATTCACATTTATAAACAAATCAGTTTTCCTCTCAATGGTACCTCTCTTAAAAGTTCAGTCTCAGGAATTCAAATTTTTTTTTAAAAATAGGGTTTTCATTATACACACGGAGGAGGGTCTTAATTGGCTTTCTTATCTTTTGGTTGTAAGCAGCAGACTCCCTTAGACCTCCTTAAAAAAAGATGTAGACAGATGTGGAATACAACTAGCACACGACAGGAACTGAACTTACTTTGTCTCACGAGCCACTTGAGTTTTCACAGGGTGGCTGCCACTCTGCTCTCTTCTGTTCAACTAGATGGCTTGCCCTTTGCCTAACTGTAGCTTTTGCTTCCTTGTCACTGTAGTTTGCAAGTAACCTATTATATGCTCATTAGGTGCCCTTTCTACAACTTCTGAAATACAGCATATCTTGATACTTCCAGTAGAATTCCTGAGGGAGAGCACAGCTCAGCACAGCTCCTGGTGAGGCCCAGTGCAACTGGTCATCTAGGCATTGCTCTCCCAGAAGAGAAGGCAGGGTGGCATTGTCCAAACAGCACTCGCCCCTTCTATTGTGTCTGTATAGACAGGGAATTTCCTCTAGAAGGGGAATTGCACAGTAACAGACATTACTGCTGAGCCTGACGCCACACTCTGTATTTAGACTAGGATTTAAGTTTTTGTAAACCTTAAAAAAGTGAGTGTCTTACTTTTCTTGTTGCCGAGACACAATACTCATAAGTTACAACAGTCATAAGTTACGGGAGGAAAGGTTTATTTATTTGGCTCACAGTTTGTAGAAGTTTCAGTCCGTAGTCAGCTGGCTCCAAGGCAGGGTAACCTGGCAGAGGCGCAACAGTCCATGGCAAAGCAGGGCAGGCAGAAGGTAGCCAGCAGTGAAGTAGCAACCAGCAAGGAACAAGCAGCAAGCCTCTTTCTGTCCCTCATATTGTATCCAGGCTACCTGCCCTTAGGCTGGGGAGCACTCACGTCTTAATCCTAGTGTTGTACCACGAATCAGTCCAAGCTTCACACACTCCAGATCCAGCCCTCTGAAAAGCCCCACCTGTGAGTGCATGAGGGCTTGGCGGGGACAGCTAGACACAAGCCATAACAGTAGGTAACTGACTGCCTTACCCAGAATGGGTTCTGTGTATATATCCTTAAGTAAATGGCATGTACAGGGAAGGGGGAGGGTGAAGTTTATGAATGCAAGGACCTGGTGAGCCTTGTTACTGTTAGCCCTGTCTGGCATCAAAGCATGTGTTCTGTTCCTGTTTGTTCTGAGAACAGTGCCTAGAAACTTTTAGACAGTGGCTTTCTCTGTGGTACTTAGGGAAAGATGGAGGGATGGAGGCTTCCTTTTAAAGGAAGTTGTACTTGTGTTTGCTTCAGCAGCACATATACTGAAGGAAGTCAAACCATTTACTTGCTTTACCCAAAATCATAGATAATGTACAATGATACTACTGGAACAGCAGCCCTTATTTTCTCGCATACAAAGTACACCTAAGTCATACCACTTCATAGGAGTCATTTTCTGTCTTCTGGGGCAGAAGAACTCTGGTGTGAAGTGTTTGGGGGACTTCAGGATAAAAACAGCAGCCACAGGCTTTCAGTTCTTTGCTCTCAAAGGACAAACCAGATTTTTTTTTTGGTGCTGGGGATTGAACTCGGCCTTGCACTTGCTAGGCAAGCACTCTAACTGCTGAGCTAAACTGCCAACCCCTGCAGGACAAACCAAATTTTAAAGTCATAAACTTCATGAAAAATTAATTTTGTAAAGTAATTAAGTGGTAGAGAAAGCAAATTCCCTGGTGTCTGCAGAGCGTGGGATCTTAAAAGATTTGCACAGCCGAACCTGAAAACAGGGTTTGGAAGTGCAGCCACCATCACTGCGCTGTTGAACCTGCTCAGTAGAAGACTTTTGGCCCGGGAGGGGAGAAGCCAGAGTGTGGAGTTCTGGGCCTGTCTACTGTGAAACTCAAGTAAATAGAGGTTCAAGGAACTCCTGTTGTTTACTTTCTTGGGCTCATATGAAATGGGAAGAATCTTCACAGGAAGAGCAGGGTCTTAGCCTTTGCAGGGCCACCCTGAGGCGCCTAGCCCCAGGAAACACAGTGCACCAAATAGGAAGCACTCTCCATTAGCCAGTTTTCCCAGAGCTATACATTGTTCTCTGACCACACATGGCACTCAAGTCATGGCCACTTATCACTAGAGAAGCCAGAGTCTAGACTGTAAGATTTGGAGTAGAAGCACAATCAGGAGATTCCAGAACTCCTTCAAGGTGAAATAATTTCTGGGTCCACAGTCAGCATTTCACTGATGGGGGAAATATTTATATTCAGGTTATTTTAAGGCGAAAACCAGCTATTTCCAGGGGTAAAGGTTTCACGTAAAGTGTGTTGGAGCTTATTTAATTACTGATCCATAAGGAATGCTTCTTATTTTCTCTAGGAACCAACATCCCCAATGGAATAAATGTGGGCAAAATAATACTTAACGTATGTCTGTAGGCTACCTGGAGACATGCAGGTTTCTTTGGAAGGGCAGTATTAAGAGGGATGTTAATGTCTAAGGACAAAACCTTAAAATATCTGTTTCAAAATGGGACTACTTAAAGTATTTCCTAGATCTCTCTTTTTATAGTAAACCTTTTGGTGACAGGTGAACTTTTTCCTCCCCTGGTTCTGGGGATTGAACCCAGAGTCCTCACACTGAGCTGTATCGCCAGTCCGTTTAAATTTGAGACACCAAGTCTCTGTGTAGCCCAGGCTGGGCTCAGAGTTGCAATCCTCATGCCTCAGTCTCCCAGACTGCCAGGATTACAGGTGTGCACCACCAGGCCTAGGTGACAGCTGAACTTCTGATAGCAGTAATCAAATTTGGCTTCAGCTGTAGTCAAGAAGTTTTCTCTTTGAAAAATGAATACTTTCCAATTAAGGCAGAAATAAAATGAATCTTGAGACAGGGCTCTTAATACTGCTTTTTTCATACATTGAACAAGAAACAAAAATAAGGGGGAAAAGCTGCTGCTGAAAGCCAGTAGCGTACACTTAAAACTAGCTAATGAGTCAGACCCAGTTAAACAGCCATTCTGCCCTTGTAGAACTAGATATGAATACTAGGTATCTGACAGACAGCCTCTGGGTTTTTGCCAGCTGCTGACAAGTGAACACCCACAGCAGCACCCAAAGTAGATGTGTGTACCTGTTTAAACAGGCAGTGTCAATGGGCAGAGCAAGGTACACTGTTTTCTGAGGACTGCATGTAAGTCAAAAATTATGGAACAGAAATTTTTAAATGTTAAAATTGTATTCTTTGTGGATAGAAAATCTGAAAAAAAAATGAGAATGGATTCACTAAAGAGTTCTTTCTACATCAAAGTCTTTAGATATTGATGCACCTAAAGTCAAAGTCTGACAGATATGAAAAAGAGGCAATTCTCAGATCTGATTAGTGTACAGAAAAGCGTGTAGGAGTTGTTCAAAGAACACATTCCTTTGCTGACTGACTGTATTCCAAGCTGTCTTACTTGGGAAGATTATTTATGTATACAGATAATTTAGTTTCAACTGCCCTTTAAAAAGTTTGAAGCAAGCAGAGCTCTCAAGTAAATTGGTATTCAGCAAATAATCCCTAGACAGGCTAGGGAGAAGACAAAAGCCTGGCCCACGGTAAAAGTAAACTCAGAATGCTAACATTTTATCCCAAGCTCAGAACTAATGACAGCATTGTCTTTGACCATCAAGAATTGTAGCCCCAAATGGCGGAGCCACCTTGAAATCCTGCCTGGAGTCATGAAGGAAATTTGTGCCAATTTGAAGGGTGTTATAGCCATGTATATAACAAACTAGGCATTGAATACAAGAAAGCTTGCCTAAAGTCCTATTCCATATATAATAATAATGTTTTGATAATCTTTTAAATGCCAACTCCTTAGAGGTATGATCATACTTTATAAAACACAGTTCTCAGGTGGCATGTAAAATAAACCAATTTCTTTATTCTTTTCTATTAGCTTTATCTTCAAGCCAGGATGAAGGGAGATTGGGCAAGACTCTTACGCCCTACACTGCAGTTTGGTCTTGTTGCCGTGTCCATTTACGTGGGCCTTTCTCGAGTTTCTGATTACAAACACCACTGGAGTGATGTGTTGACTGGACTTATTCAAGGAGCTATCGTTGCAATATTAGTTGTAAGTATACAGGGCAGCAGCCTACATTTAATATTTGGGTAAGTAGAAAAAACCAAAACAAAACAAAAATTCAAACTGGGCGTGGTGGTGCATGCCTGTAATCCCAGCACTTGGGAGGCAGGAAGATTGGATTACTGTGAGTTCAAGGCCAGCCTGGGCTACATAGTGAGTTCAAGGTCAGCCTAAACTACACAGCAGGCCCTATCTCAAAAAAAACAAAAGAAAAAACAATTTCTCCAGTGAAAAAACTATGAAAAGGCAGAAAATGACTCACTATTTCCTATTAAGAATGCTAAAGTTAAAAAAAAAAAAGCTAAAGTAATTTAAAAATAGGTAAAAACCAGGTTACTCTTTGCAAAAGCTGTAAAAATTTTAGTATTTTTATTGTAAAAGCCTCTGACTAAACAGTATTTTTTGGTATCAATTAAAAAATGAATGTACATGGAGAATAACTCAAGTATTGGTAGGATCAAGCTACTGGTAAAATGAACAAAGCAACTCTTTGGAATAATCTCCTTTGAAAATATTCCTATTAGCCACTAATTTTCTGTATCCTTAATGCTCCATCCTGTGGGTATCTGCTTATTTGTATTTATCTTGGGCAAAGTGCTTTTTGCAACTTTGCATACAGTTTTCAAACTTACATGAACTGTACTGTTAAACATTTTGCTCTGTTCTAAATATAACTTGTTCTATACAGGCTGTATATGTATCAGATTTCTTCAAGGAGAGAAATTCTCCTTTTAAAGAGAGAAAAGAGGAGGACTCTCATACAACTCTGCATGAAACACCAACAGCAGGAAATCACTACCGGAGCAATCACCAGCCCTGAAGGGTGGCAGGGTGACAGATGAAGCTGGCCTGCTTTCTAAAGAAAACAGTTGCGACCAGAAAGCAAGAGGCTGCATCCTTCTTCCTGGTGTACAGGCCTTTATGGGACCGCTGCTGCTATACCTCTTGGATGCCCACTTTATCTGTGTAAATAGTTACAGTTAACACAATGGTTATCTAATACCTGAAGTTCATTCAAAAATTTCAAGCCTTCCACTAAAACAATGCCCCACCTGTACATTTTTATTAAAAAATGTAATGCTTATGTACATATGTGTATGTAATACGCTTTCTTAGAATGATTGATTTAAATATAATACATATTAAAATGTTTGTGGACAACTGTCTTGAGATGGGAGAACTGCTGGGGATTTAGCTCAGTGATTAGAGTGCTTGCCTTGTAAGCACAAGGGCCTGAGTTCGATCCCCGGCACCACAAAAAAAAAAAAAAAGTCAAAGAGATGGGAGAACCACATGAACACTTAAAGCATTTGCAGTAAATGTAATCAGGTGGTGAATAATTTTTTTTTTTTTTTTGTGGTGCCGGGGATCGAACTCAGGGCCTTGTGCTTGCAAGGCAAGCACTCTAATCACTGAGCTAAATCCCCAGCCCCAGGTGGTGAATAATTTTGAAACCCCATATTCCTTAACCTCTTCATAAGTAGAGGCTGGCAGCAAACACAATATCTCTCTTGATTTTGGTGATTCCTAAGAGAAAAGAAAATAAGGTTTCAACTTTTAAGACTATAAAGCATGTAACTTCTTTTTGCTTAGGCTTTAAAGACAGCACAATAATCCTGATTAAATTGGTAAGAAATCAATCTAGAAAATAAAAAGTCTTATTGGTCTAAATGACACCTAGAAGAATTTACAACCATCTAAGAGGTAGAAAACTTAGAAACCAGACCCCTCTTCTTTTGATTGCGAAGTACTGTGTTGGAGGGTTTGTGTGTCTAAAACTATTTGAAAAAACATTCTGGAAAGGACTAGGCTACCAAATGAAGTTAACTGATCCAGAAGTATGGATTTTCCCCTACCTCACAAGATATCAGTTACCACATGAAATTCTTATTGGACTAGGACAGAACAAATAGAAATTTCATTATTTTAAAAACGCTCCTACCTGGACTTAAACTGAGTGATTAAATAGGCCTGCCTTTATCAACCATGTGGAAACATAAGCTAATATAACACCTCAGGAGAAATCACTAGTGCTGACTGACTTAGACCAACAGAATGGGCTGCCATTCCTTGATTCTTTAATTCACAGTCTTGGCCAAGACTGATCAGGGAGATGGCAACACTATTTACAAGCATTCTATGCTCCCCTGCACCCCATTATTACCACCTTTCTATTCTATGGGCTTGTCCTTAATGTGACAGTGAGAATTACTTTTGTAAAAAACATGTTGGCGCACACGGTTCTGTGTTCTGAACCTTCAATCACTGCACAGGAAAGGCTGGGACAATGTCATCATTTCCTTTTCCCCGCAAATTCCTACTTCTACTCTCTGCTCACTCTGCTTTAGCTATAGCAGCCTCCTGCTGTTGCTCAATACACCAAGCCTATCTAAAGGGCCTTAAATGTTATCCCCTGGACTCCCCCAATTCTCTTTTCCTGGAACCCCTCCCACCATCCTGACTGTACACTTAGGACCATCTGGTATATCTTAATTGTTGACTTGTTTATTGTCTCTCCCATCCTAGAATGTAAAAGCAGAGATTTCTTTTTGTTTACTGCTGCATCCCCTAGTGCATTGATGGTGAATCTTTTAGACCTTTCAATGCTGACAAATAGCTGGCTGTAGCATGTGTGTCACAGGTTCGCCACTACTGCCCTAGTGCTTAAAAACAATGCCTGGCACATAGTAGGTGCACAATAAATACACAAAAACACCTCTATCTCAAAACTTTTTCCCAACAGAGCATCTAAAATTTTATAGAAACACCACTAGGTAGTCCTGTAGTGTCTCTGGTTGTGTTACGGGATCAAGTCTCAGAATATTTTCCTAAATTGTTAGAAAAAACTTATGAATATGAGATACCTTCAGCAAATTTATTTTCCAGCTCCGTGTTTCCAATGGCTTTTGCGGCCTGACACATCTGTCGAAGCAATTCTTCTAGGCGCCTCATACAACGAATTATGCTGCCTGAACAAAAAAGGAATAAACCATTTATAAAACTGGTATCATCAAGAAGATGTGGGATGCCTAACCAATAGTACTTTGGAGGATTTCCCATGAAACAGACTAGCAAACCTGACTGGTTGCCTGCTAGACACTAGGAAGTCTACAAAGAAGAAAGGTTTAATTCCAACGTTTGATTGATGACAGATTCACAGATTAACTAATGATATCTTGACACTTGCTACTAGAGGCAGGTAAACAAGGACAGCAGGTTTGGGGCAGGTTGACAAACAGTATGGGTCTGTAAGAAGGAGGTCGTCTCTGTCGGGCAGTGACAAGGGAGGTCCACTGACAGTGCAGAAGGGGCTGACAAAGTGCAGCTACGCAAGGACCCTGGGTGTGGCTGGCTTGGCGTCTGGACACCATGCCTACCGTCCTGTAGAGAGAATGCAGTGGGATCAGATGTCTTTGTAAAGGTGTGCCCAATTCATTCTCCTTGGCTTTAGACAATTTCATCAGTGCTTTCTTCACACACTGTGTCCTCATGGAGGCACAAAAGGGAAGAGAAGCCTTTTCCTGTGGATCCTGACTATCTGCAACAGGGTTAGGTTTACTAAAGTGAAGTTTCCCTTGTTAAACTTGTACAAAGAGGGCCCTTCTCAAAGTGCTAGCTACCTAAATTTAAGTGTCTTGGGACTTTGCATTTAATGTCTGAAATACATTCAGAATATCAGTTCTCAAAATACTGCTATAGAAACCGCCTCATTTTACCTCCTTGCAACATGAACAATTAAGTTTTCATAATTGCTCCTCAATACATTTTAATGCCCTCCACATTATATTCCAAGGGAGGAACCAACAGATGAGAGACTGATAAAGCCAACTCATAAAGTAGAATGAAAATGGAAATCTGATGTTTCCGTTTTTTTTAAATGTGTATAGTTCTTGAAATAATTCTACTTTTAAAAAACATGATAAATGTGCAAAATTCTGAAGCTCTTTATGGTCTGCAATAGCAAAAATTCAAAGGCTTCCCACATGTCCAACAGGAGACTACAAAATTATACAACTATTAAAATTATAATATTGATACATTCATTTATGTAAGTGTGGATACCATAACCGAGGCATAATTCAATAAAAATAGCCCAGGAGGGGGCAGGACTTGAGCTCAGAGTTTGTGCTCCTAGCCACTGTTATGCTGCAGCTGGAAAGGGAGCGGATGAGGAATTTAAGCAGAATTACATGCTAAAGCAGTAGCAGAAATGTGATTCAAGATTGAGGAGAGCTGCAAAAAAAGTGTGGAGGCTGGTCCCGGGATTCAGAGAAATGAGGGACAGGAAAAGCGTACAAGCATGTGAAGTTTCTAGTTCAAAGAAAAGAGTCCTAATGGCTTCTGGCTTCCATCTACATGTAACAAGAACGATCAAACACAAAGCTGGGGGAGTTGGAGGTAAATGCTAGAGGAAAACAGGATCTGGAATTGTCTCTAAGGGAAATGGCGAGGAATCTCAGAAGGAAGTTCTGCATGACGGACACAGTCTTTGGATCTGGAAATGCATTTCAGATGTGCCTTCTACCACCCAAGGGACCATAATCATGATACTAACAAATTATGGGAAAGACTAAATGAGGAATATGTACAAAAGTGCCTGGGACATAGTAATGATCAGTAATGATCATTTTCTTCCACTACTACTACTGCTACCACCACTACCGAGAAGGTCTGATGTAATTCTGAGATTAGATTCTATGGCTCTTGGCAGTATCAACACTTACAACCTCATTTTTATCCAAAAGAACACTTCTATGTAGGTACAGAAGTAGAGAAGGTGAGTTATTAACTTGCTCCAGGCTGGTGACACATGAGTCGGAAGGAAAAATGAGAATCCCAGTTACTTCCTAATTCTACTTCCTTGGCTAGAAAAAAGGGAAGTAGGTGAAGGACTGTCCAGGCAGAGTGGATGTATCCTCTGCAATGCAGAAAGCCTCCTAAGCATGAAGTGGCTGTATGATACTCATGACCTACAGTCTACTTTCTAAGCTATCTCATACTGACTCTAATAAACTATTTCAAACTTGCAAAAATTAACAGAACAGATAAAAAACAAAGAAGTTTGCTGTTTCTTCTACTAGTAACCTTTAACAGTAAAAAGTGACTTCATAAAAGACAGTTTCAAGTAGTTATGACAGTAACACTAGCCCCTCCCAATACTGCTAATTGCTACTATGATTTTATAGGTGTGAAAAAGCACTAGTGCCTTTCAAATTCAGATTAATAGTTTTAGATCTATGATTAGAAGCTAAGACTCTTGATCTCCTCTACCCACAAAACTGTAATGGTGGAGAAAGTTATCAGCTACCCTTTAGAGCAATAGGCTCCCGTTGGACCATGGGGTCTGGTGAGAGTTCATGGAAGAATCCTGGACCTTTGCAAGCCAAGAACCTTGTAGAAGCTGATGAAACTTGTTTTTTTATTTGTGAAGTTGGCTGAGGAAATTAACTGTAGAATACACAGATAAGGATCAGTGAAGAATACTCAGTTAATGGCCTGAAGGAGAAATAAAGCAGGTCTTATTGCCATATGAAAAACAGTTGCCTATGGAGAGACACAGAAGACAGAAATGCACAAAACTGTTTGAGGTTTGGAAAGAATGAGACACAGGAAGAAATGAGACTGAAAGCAAAGCCACGAGGCAAACAAGAAACTAGCTTCACAGGTAAGGGTAAAAAGGTTGCCTTATTCCCTGGGAGCAGCAAGCGGCCAGGACAGCCACTAGCTATTGCTGAATCAGAAAGCAGAAGCCCGGTATAAATTTGCAGCTTGACAAACTGACAGCAGCTTTACCTCTTCCTCTGGGTGGGATAAGATTTCAGCTGCTACTCACTCTTATAGGGTGCCCTGCATAGGACGACAGCTGCAGAGGCAGCTGGGGAGCCTACACCACTCTGTTCCTCTAATTGCTCAAGAATTTTCTGACACCATTCATTCAGGTATCAGCAGGAGGCTCTGCTGAGTTTGTTTCAGTGACGACAGATTCTGGATGGTCCAAATATGATCTTTGGTATTAGGATAATTAGTTGTGGAACCTCAGTGATACACACAGATGTCCATAATTAGAATATGGCTCAGATTTTTGCTGTACCACTTTTAGATAAATGATAACCTTAAGTAAATGAGCCATGAATTTTTTTAAAAAACTACAAAAATGCTACTCTTGCCACTAGACATTATTGCCAATAAAGGGTTGATCACCCAGATATATTGCAGGGACCTCAAAGTCAGTATTTCCAAAAAGCAAGCTGATTAACTTTGCTCCCAAATCTCCATTAATTAACCTATGAAAAACTTCAGTTTACTTACTTGTAAAAGAGAGATAACGTTCCCTACTTTGTGGGGATATTGTGGTATGTGAGTGAAATAACATACGCAAGGTCTTACGTAAAACAAGAGTTCAATGAATGCTGGCTACATTTGTTGTTACTTCTGTTCTCAGATGCTAAGAATACTGGGCCCCAGTACTGTACTGGAATGAAGGAAATAGAGATGCAGAAACCTCCAAATATCTAGACAGAGGGTGGGGGTTGGATAGAGGCAATAACATATTATGTGTGAAACCAGAAATTAAATGTTTGTACCAACAATTCTATTTTAAAAGTAGTGCCTTAAATTTAAAGACATAGCACTTAAAAAAAAAAAAAAGGAATAGGATATATTCACAGATAATTTAGGACTGAAGTGAAATCCTTTACCAAGTCTTCTGCTATGCAGGGTATCAAAGAACCAGACAGTCTTTCTTGCATTGTTCTGACTAACTTTAAATGTGTACCAGGAAAAAACAACCTGATGCTGTTTTAGTTTTTCTTTAAATCGGAGTGACTTATTTTAACCAGAATCTGCCATCATCAAGAGAAGCTATGCCACATGAAGTAAATTATTAAGATAAATTATAAAACTAATACAAGTAAATGCACACCCAGGCCAGAGAGCACCCTCATGTCATACTTTGTAAATTCTTCACTTTCTCGAAAATTTAGCTCTGACTGTTCCAGACAGCAAGCCAACAATTAGGAAAATGAGGTCACCAGGTACAGGATTACACAGATAATGGAATGGCTCCAGTTGTTAGCCTGTCTCATCAGGAAATCACTGTGTGTGCACACACCCTGTCTAGAGCTGCCTGCAGCCTAGAGGTCACTCCCACAGGGATTACTGAAGACCACTGTTAAGCAGTGAATTAGCTAACATTTTTTCTACCTACTACAGTTCTCTGTAGTCCCAGGCTTTTCTCACTCCCAGCTTTGGAAATTGTTTTGCCTCATTAATTAGATCAGTTAGACTAGATTTGAGACAAAAAGCTTCAAAGCCATAACTCATTCCCAGGCAATCTGAAGCTGATGAGAAACAAAAACACACTAATCTACTGGTTTGTTACAAGTCTTTTCTTCTGGTTCTGCCAGAGCAGCAAGAAATAAAATTCCTTCTAGTCACTGCTTTTTTGTGGTTTTCAAATAGTGGTCAAATACAACATAAAATTCAGTATTTTAACCATGGTACATGGTAAATGTGCACTTTAAGGTCATCACTCTTCTTTACATTTAGGATACATCACCATTCTGGAAGAACCTGCACTGAGATTATTCATGTACTATAAAATTTACTTATTTATGTGTTAAATTCAATGATTTTTATATATATTCAGTTGTGTAACAATGACCGGTATCAAATTTTAAAACATTTTTACTACCCTCAAAGAAACTCTGTCCCCTTTAAGCAGTAACACTCAATTCTCTTCTCACAGTAGTCCATGGCAACCAATAACTTGCTTTCTACCTCTACAGATGTGCCTATTCTGGACATTTCATATGAATGAAATCATACAGTGTGGACTTTGCATCTTCTTCTTTAACTTCTCAATGTGTTTAATGTTCACTCATAATGTACTATTATCTAGTATTCTTTTTAATAGCCAAAAGATATACCACATTTATTCACTTACTGATGGACATTTGGGGCTACTTGCTTTTATTTGAAGGCATTTTTATAAATATCAGGCTTACCTAGTTCATGAACAAAACAGTATAATTCTCATGAAAGCTAGAGAGCAACAGACTTCCCCAGATGATATTTTTGCTTTTAGCTTTCTGGCATCCCTAAAGTAGTTACCTGTAATTCATGTCCCAATTTAATACTCCTACCTAGTTTGGCCTGAGTTTAGGATCACAAATGTATCCTGCTGAAACTACTCACCATTAAATCTCAGCTTAGGCTGAACCCTTTGGTGAGGGGAGAGATGCTGTGTACACCGCACCCAGCACAATGCTTGATTCTCACTAGGGTCTCAGAATTAGTCATCAAATGACTAAATATTAGGCACTAATAACTAAGTCACTTAGCACTAAGATTATACTAAAATTTAAACAATAAATTTTAATAAAACATTACTATTCTTAGCAAAAGTACTTTAAAAATTCTCTGTAACGTCCTTTGCAATACTGACATACTCTATCCCGAGAAAGGATAAACTGCCTTTCAAAAGGCATTCAAGAGAACATGTGGGGCTAGGCGGGCAGTGCCTTTCACAGCATTTGTTCTAAAAACCTGTATGCAGAAGTATAGTAAAGAGTTCCAAAAGATAATAGAAACTCTCCTGATGTCAAGCGCTCAGTGGAAAGCAACTCCTTTCTCCGCCCTTTCCACACTGGAAAGAAAGAGTACTTATGCATACTCAGAAATAAACAGCAACAGCTGACATTTAGTTCATAACTTACCTGCTTACATCAGTTGGAAGAATGAAACCTTAGGCACCAGCCCACACAAATATTTGTCATCCAAATTAATTTTGTTTGATATAAGAAACAACTACATTCTATCCTTTTTTTCAGGGTGATAATTACCTACATTCAGTCTCCAAAATTCTCCAACTAAATCCCAATATAAATGGTTCTCTTGCATTAGACATTCCCAAAACATGACTTTAATCAGGGCAGTGTCACCTAGGGCCTGTTACTGTTGGAAGAATATGTAAAACTACTTTTGAGGCTTAGGGTGTGAAACAATCAGGCACTTTTTTTAAAATATAAAAATAAAATTCAGTATCTTATTTGGAATGAACAGTTTGAACAACACACTGGAAAGTTCCAATGCAATTTAATTTTCTGCCTATAAAAATTCAAAGACACTATACTATGGGCTAGAGGTGTGACTATTTTTCTAATCATATTAAGCATGAGCAAAAACAAAATGAGGAAACAAATGCCATTCTGAAATAGAAGAACTAAATTACACAGTAAAAATAAAAACAGGAACAGTACGCTGGAAACAAGAATATCCTATTCCTAGGGGTTTATTTTTAAGAGCTAATATATTGTTTATCGCAAGTTTAGAAAGAAAAGGTTTAGCCAATATGATGGTACATAGATCTGAAAAACTTGAAAACTATGCTATGAGACCTACCTTCACGTTATAAAACTGAATTTCTCAAATTTTCAAACTTAAGATTTCAAACGAACTGTAATATAGGAATAACTCCAGAAAAATTCAAAGGAGACAGAATAGATGAGGAATATTAATATGCTGCAGAAAAAGATCACCTCGTAATGTAATCTGATACTTGGGCAGAACTAGAAAGTGCCTCCAGTTTATCTTCCACACATGACAACTTTTTCATGTATGCAGCAAAGAACGAACTTCTAAAACACCAAAGAAAATTTTATAGGAATCCCTAGATTCTAGGGGATCTTCTTGAAATACTGTTTATTTCTTGTAATTCACTTGTAATTACTCTTTATATATTCTCTCTACATTTTCTACTTAAAATTCCCTCCAGTTGGGTAACAATTATTCTTCAGTTTCTTAAAATTTTGCTGATTACATTTAATCTGTTTTATGTCATAGTAAGAGTCTGAGAGAAGCTAAATTATTAGATACGGGATGACCAATCATTTTTTGCTCTAATTTTAGTGAAAATCATAGAGAAAATCATTAAGTTTTAACCAAGAGAACAAAAACAAAGAGCGATACATCCACACAAACACGACTTACTAGGATTCACTGTTTACTTGTGATTGCAGTCTCTGGCAGAATTATATCCTGTTAAGAAAGTTTCCTAAAGAATTTACAATGAGTAGACTGTACAAAGGATCTGTAGAGAATAGGCAAAAGATCTCATTTTATTACCAAAAAGATTTTTAAGCAAATTTTACACTTACTAAAGGTAGGGAATGATGTGCTCTGCACAGCAAGTTTGGGCCAAGTAAAAGTAGGAAAAAAGTACACTGTGCAGTGTGAGAGCAGACTACTGAGAGAGAGAACACAATAGCTACTAAAAAAATTTAAAATAATACATTATCCATGTTTAGTTAAAACAATGTATATATTTTCATATCAGGAGGGAATATATGTACATGAAATTTAACCATACCTTCGAAGACATCTGTCATCTTGCAGATATGGGCAAATGTAGCTCCCGTTGCCCAGGTGTACACCACATCCATTAAGTGAGGTTTGAATGAGCTTAGGTAAGTTTCCTCATCAATTTCCAATTTTGCTTCTGCTGAAACTTTTGCAATTCTCTTAGCACATTCCTTTAGAGGCAAAAGACATAGATAAAATTCTGTATTACTTTTTTCTCCAGGTTTCCCAAATCAGTATTTTACAAAGTCTCTTTTTAGTCTTAGATGGATAGTCTCCTAAGTGCCTGCTGTACTGCTAAGTGATGAAACAGTTAAGGTTTCTCATGTTGAAGTGGCTGAGAAAAATGTACCAAGAGCACGATTTCCCTGAAAAACCCAGATATCTTCATTAAAATTCAAGAGCAACAATGAACTAATCTGTTTCATTAACATAGCAAAGACAATAATAAGACACACTTAGAAAAATATAAAGGCTACAGCAAAATACTCAATTGGTAAAATATTTAGTTCCCCAATAATGCTTAAAAACATAATCTTGTTTCTCATTTTGTAGTGCTACTGAGGCAGGCTAAATGCTCCACCAAAGGGACCATTTTTGTGATTTATTTTTGTTCTACTCTTGTAATGTCTTAGCTCATCTTTCCCTGTTTCTCTGACTAATGCTGAAAAACATAAATAAAATCAATTCATCCTAGAAAATAATAAAAGAAATGAATTTATTTCTATAAGACACAGTGGCTATGATGGCCTGAAAATAAATAATTTATGATAAAACATTTTAAAACTTTGTTGTAAACTAGCATGGAAAAATACGCTAAAAATTTAACTAAATCTTGAACTAATGTGGACAGGCTATACTCAAAATACACTGTGTGCATTA
This sequence comes from Hystrix cristata, assembly GCA_004026905.1. Classification (NCBI taxonomy): domain Eukaryota; kingdom Metazoa; phylum Chordata; class Mammalia; order Rodentia; family Hystricidae; genus Hystrix; species Hystrix cristata. Next base: position 41,883 of record PVJO010014320.1, read on the forward strand.
TTTTCTCTCTCAGCATTAAAAAATTCATGGAAAAACTGAATTAAATCTACTGTTTTTCCTTTTTTTTTTTTTTTTTTTTGGTAGTACTGAGAACCAAGTCTGGGAAGCACTGAGCTACATCCCCTTACTCCCAGCCCTTTTTATTTCTTTATTTTGAGGGTCTTGGTAAAAAGCTCAGACCGGTTTTAAACTTGAGATCTTCCGCCTCATCATCCAGAATAAATAGGATTAGACATCTGTCACTACACCTAGCTCAATAAGCCACTTGTTTTTTTTTTTTTTTGAGACAAGGTTGCTACATAGTTCAGATTAGCCTCAAACTCTCAGTGATCCTCCTGCCTCAGCCTCCTGAGTGCTAGGATTACAGGTGTGCACCACCACGCCTGGCTAATAAGAGACTTTAATACTGAGGAAGGAAATGGTGCAATCAATGAATTCCAGTACAGTCTATACACATTATTCGGTTTTACATTATTCAGTTTTAAGTCTGTACTCACAGAGACTCTATACAATTTCTTACAATAATGAGGGAGAATGTTTAATTACCAAAATGAAAATCAAAATGTTAAAATAGTTATTAAACGAGATGAATGATATCAAGTGATACATTTAATTCCAGTTGTCTATGCCGAATGATAAAGTACTAAGAATAGAATGTCAAAAGCATTTATTTTACAATGTACTATCTTACCTGCATTTGACGAAGTGGTCCTGCTAACTGTTCTGTTAATTTGGGCATCTCACTAGACTACAAAAGAAAAGGAAAATGAGATGTAAAAATACAAATTTAAAGTATAGCATATACTATACTTTGATTGTTAAAATGAAACAAAGTTTTCATAATACCCATTAATATCAAATTATAAGACTGTAGTCATTAGCATGTTGAGTATCTATCTAATCAACCCTTAGTTTATAAAAGCAAAATCGCAAGTTTCTGTTACTACATTCCAGGGGAAAAAAATGACAATGCTGAATTTGTGAAGCATGCTAACAAGCTACGTATTTTTTTTATGACTATAAATGGAACTGAAGGAGACAGCAAATATTATACAGTTGTTTATTTACATGAATATATAAATGATTTATCATAATAATTCTGAAATAGTTTTAGCTTGTAGGAAACACAATTTATAGAAACCAAAAATACGGGATGAATCAACAATATTAAAAGTAATGCCCCTAATTTGCATTTTACCTAGATATTTCTAGTTCTTTAGCCAAGTATAAAATAGTCAACAAAAGAAAGAAGGGCTGAAGCAGGGGGATGGGAAAAAAAGAAGAATCAAGTATCATGTACAGGGAGAAGTTCCCGATGATGAATGTTATCATTGTACATATCTAAAATATACCACTAAAATAAAAAAGTTAACATTTTAATCTGAATTTCAGTGTTCTTAATATTGCTTTCCCACTAGTGAAGTTCGTGAATTTCTCGCTTAGATAATACAAAAAATTTAATGGAATTTTAGATCTACCGCTAAGTAGCTAAATAGACTTGGACAAGGTACTTGAATTCTGTGTTTTGGATTCTTACACTTTTACAGAGAAATAACGTTAGATACACAAAATCAATAGCTTGTGAGAATAAGACAGTATTTGTGAAAAATTTTTGACAAAGGTAGAGTTGCTAATATAAAAATAAAATTACGGCTGGGGGCTTAGCTCAGTGGTTAGAATGCTTGCCTAGCAAGCACAAGGTCCTGAGTTCGATCCCTGGCACTAAAAAATAATAATAATAAAATAAAATAAAAATTACAAGACTAGTGTGTATGCATGTAATGTATGGGACAGGATTTAAAGTAAAATAGGTAAATACTAAATCCATTATAGGTTAGTTGCCATACACCTGGCTGTACTTTAAGCCTCAATAGCCACAAAGGACTTGGTATTGATTTGAAACGTGTATTATGTAATAAATCATGAAGCAGGTTTTATATTATTCCTGTTTAAACCAAAGCTTATTGAGGAGTGATGAAAAAGCAAAATGGCCAGAATGAACTCAGTATCTAAGTTTAACAGTTAAAAATGAAGACTGCTGAACATCTTGATACTGAGTTCATTCATAGATAACACTAACTGATAACTTTCCTTTTTCTGGCCACTACAGGTAAAAACCCTGTTCCCAATGGAAGGAGAATGAGTGTAATTTCACCACTGCTCTCCCCACCAGATATGTGCACAGTTTGCTCTCTCATCTCTCCTTAAAGCTTCAATTCAAATTTTACTTTAGTGGTGAGGTTTTCCTAATAATCTTATTTAAAACTGCAACCCCAACTTTCAGGAGGACCCTCTATCCAACCCATCTGCTTCATTTTTCTCCAAAACCTTTACCACCACTTGACAACCTATGTTTGTATTTTACTTTTATATCTTCACTCAATAGCATGAAAGCAAGTGCCTTGATCTAGGCACTGCACACATTGAGTACTTAATAAATATCTGTAGATACCTGATCTCTATGTACTAAAAGTCAATGAAGTTCTAGCTGGAAAGACTAAATGTGGTAAGATAGTTGTTATAAGGTTTGATTGATACAGTAACTTCTACTTTAAAATGTTTCTAAAAATGTGCTCCTACACTTTTAAATAATACTAAAAGTAGTTCAACTACCTTACCACATTTAGTCTTTCCAGCTAGAACTTCATTGACTTTTAGTACATTTTCCATCTCCACATTGAGAGGGGTAACTACAAGTATCAATGACACTGCATGTAACAGTGTAGTGTCACTCAATAAATTGTAACTGCATATACTGAAATCTTGCTCCAAGATTTAAGAGTTGTGTTTTGGTTAAACTCAACTTCTCTGAAGAGGTAACATAACTGGCCTCTCAGAAAACCTAATTATTTTAGTACCACATTAAAACAAAACAGCAAGAAAACACTGTAAGAAATTAGCCACAGGACAAAGTCTGAGATGAATAAAATACCACTGACTCCCTTATCTTTAAATCTTAAGTCTGTTCAAAGGAAATAACAAATGTTTTTATTATCTCGGGAAGTGATGCACTACAATTTTGAACCTAAGAAAAATATTAGTCAAATGAATTTTGTAAAGCATTCCTCTTTGCTGGGTGTGGTGGTACATGCTTTAATCGCAGTACTCTGGGAGGCCAGGATAGAAGGAATGCAAGTTTGAGCCTAAGCTGGGCAATTTAGCCATTTAGCAAGAGACTGTCTCAAAATTTAAAAAGGTCTGGGCATGTAGCCCGGTTCGATCCCTAGTATGCCACCCTGCAGAGTAATGAATTCTTTTTGTACATAAATTACTTCAGAGGTACAGGGCAGGCATTCTCAGGAGGGCATACACTGTTTTCTTGTTTTAGATTATTGTTCTATTTGTTATCAACACCACTATAGCCATAATTCTAATCAAGGACTTGGGAGAAAAGAATCCCCCTACTTCAACAAGTAATACACATTTCATCTGATTAATAATAAATAGGAAACGCATTTACAGGTGGAGATCAAAGGTAGAAGTGGGGGGAAAAATGTCTTCCACAATTTACCTAAAAATTACATTAAGGGTATATAGTAAAAAAAAAAAAAAAAAATCCTCTAAGAATTTAGATAATGATACTGGATCTAGGGCTTTGCACATGCTAGGTACTCTGTTACTGAGCTATATCCCCAGCCCAGTCATTTTTTAATTTCTTAGGAGCTCTGAAACATGAACTAATTACTTACACGAAAAAATTATTGGTAAATCAACAAAAGTCTTACCCGTACTGCCTCATACCTTCCCCATGATACCTAAGACTTTAGTCTCTAATAATTGCTCTACAGTTAACTTAATAAAAGGGTGTGTTCAATTCCATCTCATTATTCCTCTCTTTTTATTGGCTTTTCCTGATTTTCAGATATAGTTTTCACCCTAGGACTGTCTGACTAGGCCACACCTTCAAATAATAGAGTAACAGAACAAACTGAAAATTTGGAATCTGATCAATGATGATTGACCACAAATATAATATTACTTTATTCTTTTTTCTAACAATATGTATTTAATTCTTCAATTCTTTACTATATTTGTGTTGAAGATGCTTTGATTTGTTACTAATATCCATAATGTATAAACATAAACCAATAGTCTTATAATTAAAATACATCCATTATGCTATTTAATAAACTATATCATATGTAATTAATAAATAAGATATGCTAAATCTATTAACTTACGTTCTCTTGAAACACAAAGCAACTTAATAATGCTGTTGCTTGTTCTGCAGAAAGGTCATTGAAAAGGCCGTTAAACATCATCTCAGTTAGAAGCAGCTCATCAGCACTATCACAAAAAAGAGAATAAAATTTAAATGTCAGAATGTAAAGAAACACATGTACATATATGTATCTTTAGCATGTGGTTTTTAATAAAATGTATGATGCTACTATGAGGAGTAATCAATGAAAAAGGACAAAGTTTTATTAAAGGAAATGATGGGTCTTTATATTTGCCAATATATAATAATAACATACATAATTTGGCCATTTCATGTAAGATTCCAAACATGGAAAACGCACATGTTCATTCAAATAATCATTTCTTAACTTGCTGTAGGTCACAATGCATCTCTTATAAGTACTTAGATACTAGCTCATTATTATTTCTGGTTCTTCTTACACTTACATTGTCAAAATGTACTAATAATTCCAGATATTATTAGGGTCTAGCTTATTACTTTTGGTTCCTCTTTTGCCTCATGAAAATGCAGTACTTTAAAAAAACAGACAATATAATTTTGTTGAGGATAGGCAGGCCATCATTTTTGTTCCATAATTATAAAACATTTTCATATTCAGATTTACGTTATAAAGATAATATATTTGTTATGATTAAAATGATTAATCCAGCAATGTATTTTCACTTTTTTTATCACCTACTTCTATTTTCATAGATAGCTGTATTTTAAAATTTATCTAAAGTCATATTTAACTTATATGACCATCTTTACTACTTTATCTAGAGTGAGTTTTGCAAAGTATTTATGTTTTTCTTCTAAATTTTGTAGTAATTGCAAAATAGTGTCCTATTATTTTTCCCTTTGCCACAATGAAAAGAAAATGCAAATTTTCTGGATTTGCTGTTAAAATCAAGTTTTAAAAAATTAAAACTATAAGGACTATGTTTTTAGATTTCTACAATCAGGCTTCCATAAATTAGCTTACATTTATAAAAGGGTTTAATACACATAGCATTCTCTTTAAAAGATCTCTAAAAGAGAATAAATCTATGAACTATTAATCTTTATAAACAGTTGTAACTTCAAAAATAAAAATACAAAACTAAATTTGGATGTATAAAGGTAAACCGAATTAAGGAAAAGACGATAAGAATGCAAATGAGGCAAGGCCATTTTAAAGAATTACAGTCTGATATGGAGGCAGACAAGCCAATTATCAGAAAAGAATGATGTAACAGAGTGTTCAAAAAGTTTATTCAAGAGTTTATGCATAAAAAGTTGAGAAGCCAAAAATCATACTGGAGAAGTAATAGCAAGTTTCACATTTCAGTAAAAATACCAGGGAATTAGTAAAATGGGGGTGGTGTTGAAGGAAAGGTCCTACTACACAAAAGAAACAGCATTTGCAGGACATGGCAACAGACAGGCTAGAGAAGCAAAGGTAAGAATATACAAAGTTATAGAATTTATTCTAGCAGTAGTAAAAAATCATTGAAGGATTTTTACCAAACAGAATGACACAATAGGATTTTTGTTTTGTAAGGAATACTCTGAAAGCAGTGTAGAAAGGCAACAGACAGGCAGCAATGAACAATTAGCAGGACTAATGCAGAATCTGAGCAAGAAATAATTAGGAATGCACTGTGAGTATTATGAGAATGGAGGCAAAGTAAACAGGTAGACAGAAAGAGTCTAGAATAACCCCCAATTTTTGCAGATTTTGAAGAAAATTAATATACTTTGATAAGGTATTGTCGTTTCTATAAACAAAAAATGTCAGGATACAAAAACAACAACAAAAAAGTCAATAGTGTTCCTGCACAATAATAATAAACCCACCAAGAAACAAATTAGGAAAACAATACCATTCACAATGGCTTCAAGACAAATACTTAGGAATTAACCAAAGAAGTGAAAGACTTGCAAAGACTAAGGAACTAAAAGACCTATAAAACAATACCACTCTGAAAAGATGGATGAGGACATCAGAAAATGGAAAGATACCCGTTCCTGGATAGCCAGAACCAATACTATCAACATGGCTACACTACCAAAACTGATATATAGATTTTTTTTTTTTAAAGAATGACTTTTTTTTAAAAATTTATTTATTTTAAACCAAGAGCATGTATTGGTACATTCTACATACATTGATCACATTCATTACATTTATTCTGTACCTATACATGGTACATCTTGGTTCTCCCCCTCTCCTCGGCCCCTCCCCTCTCCTCCCTCCCCCCCTATTTATATCAGGTTCATTCATCATTTTCCATATTTTCCCTTTCCCCTCTCTTTCCCCTGTTGCCTTTCTGCTTTTCCCCTTCTTTCTTTCTAGCACTCCTCTCCTCTGCAAACCATCCTCCCTTTATATAATATCTATTACACCTCTTTGTCCTTATTTACAGTTATGGTCTCTCATATCAGAGAAACAATTCGATGTGTGCTCATGAGTGTCCGATTTATTTCACTTAAGAGTATGTTCTCAAGAAACATCCATTTATATATGAATGACTCTAGTTTATCCTTTTTTATGGCAGTGTAGTACTCCATTG
>PVJO010014321.1:0-48710 GCA_004026905.1 Hystrix cristata
TAGGACATGAGTGGAGAGTCGAAAGAAATTTGGTGTGATTGATACTGTAAAATGCAGAAGAGAAACTTAGGAAGATACAAACTGGGACATGCTCAGTTTCTCTTAATGGAACGTGACTGTGGACCTTAAAGTGATTTCCACTGAATGATGGGCTAAAAGCAGATCACCTTGTTTTGACATGTAAAGGGTATATGGATGAGAAGAAGAAGTGATTGTGGACAATGTTTCCATGAGGTGTGGCCAAGAGCAGTGAGAAATACTGTAGTGTGACCACACTGGGTCCTAGGCCTAAGAGATGAGTTTTAGGGTGAGAAGGGCTTCAGTTTGCTTGTAGACTGGGAGTAACAAGGGATCAAAGCACAGTAAGTTGAATAAACAGATAATGGCTAAGCAAGTCAGGTTCTAGGGTGAGGAGAGGACAAGGGGCTGTTGGTACCAGTGGGTGTGCAAGCTCTTCATCAGCATGTTCGTGTTTTGGGCACAATCATTGAGTCTAACAGTATTAAATGTTGCAATGAAAAATAGCAGGTTTTCCTTTAACTGTTTTGACATGTAAAGGGTATGTGGATGAGAAGAAGTAGTGATTCCCTCTTCCATTCCTTAGTGATAATTGAAGACATTTTTTGTAAGTTGTAATTTCTTGCTTCATCAAAATAAATTCTATTCCTTACTGCTATGAAAATTGTGTATTCGTTTCCTTAGTCACACCTCCTTTCTTGTTCTTCACATTTTCATAGGTATATTTTTAGTTCTTCTTTCATTTATCCTTATATGTTTTAATATTATAGGATGTATCTTGGATAATATTTAGTTTCCTTAATTTCCTATTAAATGTCATGAGGATATTAGAGCTTCTGTTGTCTCTACCTTCCCCAAAATTGTGGCTTCTGCACTGTATCTATAACAAAATCATACATGATTTATTCATATGTGGATTCAAGATCTGAACATCAATGAAGACTATTACCTTATTGAAGACTATCGCAGAGATTTTGACCTCCTGACCCTAAACCAGCCTTCTGGAGTTTACTCCATGTTTCTGCTCCTTAATAACCACGTGGCCTTGCACAATTTACTTAATCACTCTGTACTTCAGTTTCCTCATGTTTATAGTGGAGCTAATAAGAGTACTACTTATCTCATAATTGTTTTTTCAGCGTCTAATTAAAAGTGCATGTAATGCATTTAAAATTGTGTCAGGCTAACAAAAAGCACAGCGTAGCAGATAGTTTTAGGTACATAAGCACTGTTCACAATGTAACCAAAAGTATAACAACTTTTAAAATTATGAGTTTAATTCTTTGGCCCTTCTGCTAATTAAAGAAAAAATTTTAGTATTAAAGTTTGGAGTCCACTTTCCCAATTAATAAAGTGAAGCAATGTTGCTCTCCGTGACCTCTGAGTTTCTGTTCATTTTGGCAGGGTGGGAGGGTCGACTGAATTTGGGGGATTGAATTTAGGGCCTTGCACTTGTTAGGCAACCTCCATTTTTTTCTTATTTTTAATATAAATTTTTACTTTAACTTGTAAAGCTGAAATCAAATTAAGTACTTTGGAGTATCCTGCTTTCTTCACTTAAATTTATATTGTTTCCAGTTTGTTACTACATGCAGGATGATTCAGTGAATATCCCCTTCACTTGTCTGGTCTGTATTTCTCATTATTAATTATTTTCCATTATATACATTGACATATGAATTTCATTTATAATTTTTATTCTTTAAATTTAGCTACTCATATAAACACAAAGTCTAGTAAGAGAAATTCCTATGTATTGACCACACTGATTTTTAGAAACAACATTATTGAGGTGTAATTGCTATACAAAGAACTACATATGGTTAAAATATATTATTACATGATTTGAAATAGATGTTTGGAAAACATTAGGAAGTAAATCAACAAAATCAAGAACTAATTTTTAGAAATAGAATGCAGTTGACAAACTTGGCTGAACTAGAAAAAAAGAAAGGATACAACTTAATAAAATCACAAATGAAAGAAGACCTTGGACCTGATGCTAAGAAATTTTGGTTGTTAAGATAGGAGTAAAGGGGTTTGGGATTTAGCTCAAGTGGTAGAGCATGTGCCTAGCAAGTGCAAGGCCCTGAGTTTGATCCAAAGAATCCAAGATAGGACTAAAGATGTTTTTAATGTTGGTAACATGTTTTGCCCAAGTTGCCAGTCAATCAAAATAGTATCTGTCTTTGTCAAAAAATTTAAAAACATAGAGTGCCAATTATTTTCTGTGTACAGTAATTTAAGATATTTTCCTTGGTTAAAAAATGTATAGCCAGGTGTGGTGATGCACACTTGTAATCCTAGAACTCAGGAGGCTGAGGCAGAAGACTCGCCAGGAAGTCAAGGCTAGCCTGGGCACACAGTGAGTTCAAGCCTGGTCTGAAGTACATGGGGAGACCCTGTCTCAAGAAACAAAACAAAACAAAACAAATATATATATGTAACTTAAAATGTTAACTATACTATGATTTGACACTCATGATTAATTATTGTAATGAGTAAATAAATAAATGTAAATGGGATAAGTGCTTATAAATATTTCCCACAACAACTGAATCATCAGTTCCTACAGATGAAATACTGGCTTCTTAAAGTTTATAAGAAGATAATATTAAATATTTTCCATAAATTTTTTATATATAGATCTGCCAAAATGTATATATATATGTGTATATATATGTACACTTCAGGAAAAGAAAAACTTGTGTAAATATTTCAAAACTAAGTTTATTGAGACATTATGAAAATCCTAATGTGCATGTGGACAAAGCAGTCAATTTACCAGGAGTCAATGTCTGATGTGTCTTAAAAAAATATTTATGCAAGTTTTTCTTTTCCTGAAGTATGTGTACATTTTTTTGGTGCGTGTGTGTGTGTGAGTACTTATACATATGTGTGTGTGTGTGTGTGTGTAATATTGCCTTCTTAAATTTACTAAGAGCCACAGTTATATCTTTTTACATTAAAATAACATTTAAAATATCGCATAATTTCGTGTGGGGGCCCTTGGGCCTGAGCAACTGCTGGATAAAACTCCTCTCTATAACTGAAAAAAGCAGCTACGTGAACCAATTTGCTTCAGTTTTCTCCACTGATGGGTAGTTTCTCTGGTTTTCCTGAATCTTATTATGCTGAACCTCAAGAAATATTATTATGAAATTATTATTATACATAAATACATTGGCTATAATTAAAAAAGTTAAAGAGTTTTATATATCTGAAGCAATAAAGGTTTCCTTAAGATATTAAAATGATGTTGGTTAAATTCACAAAAACTGCACTAAAAAGAGGTTTTGTGTATTATTTAGATAATTTCTTTTTTTTCCCCTGTTAGTAGGCTTTTGATTATTTTAAAAAGTTTCAAGGTTAGAATTTATTTAAATGTTTTCTTGTTTAAAATCTTTTTATTTTTATTTTTTTATTTTTATTTTTGGAAGAATTTAAAATATTTAAAAATTTCTATCCTTTCTCATTTTTATACAGTAATGATTTGTAGTAAAATCCTTAGAAAATTTGGAAGTAGAAGTATAGGATTAGACTGAGGGCTATTTGACTCTTAACAATCATAAAGCTAAGTTTATTTTATATGTAGATAGACAGCAGATATGTATGAACCCTGGTGTGTGTGTGTGGGCAGGTGTGAAGTATGCTGTGTTCCTGTCTCAGGTGTTCAAACTTACAGAAACTTCGGTTGTTGGGTCCCACCCTTGATCTTGTGGCAGCTCTTCATCTAGCTTGTCTGTGAGGGTCTCTGAGTGTTGGAGTTCCCAACCCCAACCTGTAAAGTGACTAGGCCTGCCTGGACTTGGTGCCTTCAGTGGAATAATGAGCAATCTTTTTGAGTGGGGTGTATATAGAAGAATCTCAAGGCATAACCAAAACTGTGCTATGTGACAGTGTAATTCCATTTGGACAGATAATTTCCAGACTGTGGGTGTCAGGAATCATTTTAGCTTCGAGGCCCTGAACAGTAGTGGTCTATTGAGTGATGGTCCTTTACTTTGCCCTTTCACATAGGCAAACTGTATGCTTATGACCTCAGTTGTCAATACCCGGGAGCAGGGTGCTAAATTGATAGCTCCATCCCTGCAGGGTTATGGTCAGTGATAATCGGAACTAAAAGCCCTTCTCTACTCTCAGAAGCAAGACAGCTCTGGGAGCCTCCCATGTTGAACTTAGCAGCTGTGGGCCTGAACTTTCTGGAGCAAGGCTGCTGACTGTTGTATCGAGTCTTTCCTCTTCCTCTTCTCTCTCATTTTCCTCTTCTTCCACATTCTCCAGTTGGAAAGCCACATTTTTATACAGCTTTCAGCTTATTTGCCCAAGACAAGGGGACTCTGGTAGCAATTCACAGTATTAAGTCAGCTCTCCTGATTGCAGGAACTGTATAAAAGAGATATGAAAGGACTAATTCTGTAACGCATTTAACAGCATATGTCTCAAGTGACCAAGATGTGCCAAACTGGACAGAATAGAGAGATACTTTGGGAACTGAGAGGGTAATGGTGTGTGGACAGGGCTGGAGAACTGATAGAGAAGAAATAGAATAAGCAAGACAAAGTTTTCCTGTTTGGAAGGAGTGTGAATGTAAGCCAATATATAGGATCAGCCTAGGTTTATACCCACTCACTCCCAAATTTTACATTTTTAATTATCTGACTCTTTCTCCTCCCCAAAGCTACCCTTACTTATTTACACGAGATGTGAGTGTCTATCTTGCACTGTACTGTAGGGAATATCAGAGGAGATGAAATGGGTATGATTCAATTAAAAATTACTGAATGGGTGCTTGAGATTTTTGCTTACTTCTCCTCATATCCTTCATGCGGTGACCAAAGTGCAAGGACTCACCCTTGAGCAAAGCAAGGAGAAAAACATGGAGGAGTCTGGACCCACTCTGAAGTCAAAATTTATGGTAGGAGAAAAGTACCTCCATGTTATGGAAAGGACAGCTTCCAAGAGACAAAGAATGAGTTCAATCTCAGGTTCTATGAGTGACGGACAAAAATGAAAGAGAACATTTGAGGGTTGAATGGGATCAATAAATAGCCCAATGAAGTCAGCACCCACAGCAAGAATCAGATATTGGCTTCCTCTGTTCAAAGAAAGACTCAAAGGCAGGGAGGAGTGGTGAAATGGTAGGGGATACACAGTTCCTTAAAGATAGAACCGGAAATGAATCAGGTTGTTTGTGGGTTTCTCTTTTCTTTCTAGCACACTGGAAAACCCTATGAGGAAAAGAGAGATGGAAATGGGTTTATGTACTACAAGACAGTATTCACCTAACATGGAACATATAGGTAGATCAGTTTTAAGATTCTAGGGAGCTATAAGATAGGAGGGAGTTATTGTCCTCAATAAAGAAAGACAGCCTTTGAGCATGAGTTAGAGAATTCACCAAATCCTGTTTAGCCGGCAGTTAAGCCAAACTGAGTCCTGAGGCAGGTTCTCTGAATCATGAGCACTTATTCCCGTGATGAGATCCTGGAGCACGTTATTTCCTATTTTGCGGAGTCCCTGACAAGCCAGGATTTGCATTTTGGTTAGGAAATTTGGGGAACAGCCCAGTGTTAGGCAGTTCTACTTCTCTTTGGGTGGGGCAGCAAGCCCTATAAAAAGGTCCTTTGATGCAAGAGTTCTTCACTCCTGCTACCAGAGTCCTCGTCTGCTTGGAGAAGCTGGTGAGTCTGAATTTGTGAGTTTGTCTGTTTTTGGACTTCTCAGGTGCTGAATTTAATTTGGAGACAGCAAGTTTCATTGATCCAAACTGATCATGGGTTGGATGCTACTTGATAGAAATTTAGGACCTGAACACACTGGTGTACTGGGTTAGCTTATCTTTCTTTCTGTTTGGTAGATGCATGGTATCCGCATGGAAAAACAAGATAATAAAGAAATCTTTCAATTAAATAGCAGCGTAGAACAAAGTATTTTTTCTCCTTTCTATATCTTTTCTATGTCCTTTCCTAAGATGTATGGTTTAACCAGTTGTGAGAGCCTTGAAATCTTCCTGAGTGGCCCATTTGTCTAGTTCCTAGTCAGCTTACTGGGACTTCACAGGCTATAATGATAGAATTTCCTGTGAGATGCACAAGACTTCTGACCTTCTGACTGCATCGTTTGAAGATGTTATATTCCTCCAAATAAGATTACTGGGTTTTGGAGGAAAGATATACTTTCTTTTGAAATGTGGCCTGAAACAAACAAAATATTTCCCAAAGCTGATGAAGAGAATTGCTGAAGTGGAAGGGAGAAGCCGCCAATTACCAAAAATGTAGTGGAGAGAGTAAATAATATTTTTGGAGAGAGAATATGTCCTAATATTACACAGCATTTGCTAGTTTCTCTGGGGAAGTCCCTTTCCAACACTGTGGTATAATTTCTTTCAGATCCGGAGACTCCAGAAAGATGTCTTATCAACAGCAGCAGTGCAAGCAGCCCTGCCAGCCACCTCCTGTGGTCATCCCGCCAAAGTGCCCTGAGCCATGCCCACCTCCAAAGTGCCCTGAGCCGTGCCCACCTCCAAAGTGCCCCGAGCCTTGCCCACCTCCAAAGTGCCCTGAGCCGTGCCCACCTCCACAACAGAATTGTCCTCCTGTGCAAACTTCCCCACCCTGCCAGTGGAAATACCCACCCAAGAGCAAGTAACAGCTTCAGGATTCCTCAGATCATGGAAAGAAAAGGAAAATTGGCTCATTTCTTTCTGTAACAACACTTCATTTTCTCTGCAAAGCCTGTTATGGATACAGAAGAACCTTGTTCATCTTTTTGCCTGTGATGATTCCTGCCAGCCAGAGGCATCCTTCCTGAGGGTGTGCTATTGGTACTGTCCAGGAGGTAACAACAGAAGGGCAGGCCTCAGCCGCACCAGCATCCCAGTCCTTTAGAAGACAAAGTATCATCTCTCTCCTCTGCTCTGTCACATGATGTCTTCTGTGTATGTCTGTCACCTTGTCAGGGATTTCTACCACCTGTTACATTTTCTTTCAGTTCTTAAATAAAGTATTTTGGGGTGTGATAGAATACATCGTTTTTTTTTTCTTTAAAACTTGCTTTATTAACTACACCATATCATTTTGGTTTATTCCTATCTTTTTATCCCTAAGTCAGGCTCCTACAATTCCTGCTGTCTTAAACTTGGATCCTACCGTAGCAAATATTATAACAATACTATTTCAAACCCATTTTATTTTCCTACATTAACATTTAATCATCTTGACCAACAAATTATTCAACTGTTTAGAATTTCAGTGTCTTATCCACAAAGTATGGAAACTATTAATTATATTACAAACTTGTCTACAGTGTAAAACTGAATAAACATGTGTCATTTGGTTGGCACATTGCCTGACACTAATTAACACAAAATAATAGCTTATTCGCAGCAGCAGACCATCATTATTTGCATTATCATCATCACCATCCCTTTATTTTCTGCAGCAAGAAAATGGCCTTATATAACTAGAGTGAGAAGTAAGCGCTCTAGATTTTATTACTCTTTATGTACTATTGTTCTTTTTATTTTCTAATTAATCTCACTTTTCTGTGAGTGTTTAGGAATTTTAGTGTCCTAAAAATTCTAGATTCTAAAACACAATGATAGAAAGATAAACAAACACACCAATAAAACAGAGTAGGAAGTCCAATAATACTGTACACATTGAAATATGACTAATTGATTTTTTAATGAAAATGTCAAAGAATTTCAATAGGTGAAGGGAAATATTCTTGACATGATCCTGGAAAAAAACTGGACATTCATATATATACTATGACTCTCATCCCTTACTTCATGTCCAATACAATGAAAAAGGAGTGTAAAATAATAAAACTTTAAGAAAGGAACACAGAAATAAAACTTCACAAAATACGAGTTAAGAAAGGTCACCAAGAATACAAGCAGCACAAATCATAAATAATTCATAATTTCGACTTCATCAAAATTTAAAACTGTTGTTCTTCAACAGAGATCATTAAGAAAGTGAAGAACAAGCCACTGGCAGAATACACAACAAATTCTAGCAATTCAAAAGTAAGCACATAAACAAATAAATATAAAAGTAAAACATTTTGAATGGATATTGTCTTAGTTACTTTTCTCTGATTGCTGGGACAAAATACTAGGCACCCAAAGTTAGGGGAAGAAAGGTTTATTTGGCTCACAGTTTGTAGAGGTTTCAGTCCACAATCAGCTGGGTCCGAGGCAGGGTGGCATGGTAGACAGGCAGAACACAGCCAGGTAAGCAAGGAATGCAAGCAAGGGGTGAAAACCAGCCATTTCCTGTATTTTATATCTTATCCAGGCTACCTGGCTTTAGGGTGGGCAGTACTCCCACCCTTAATCCTAATACCCTTAATCCTAGAGTCACATCCTTGATCCCAGCAGAACCACGTCAAAGCAATCAGTAGACTAATTTAGTAATCACACACTCTAGATCCAGCTACCTCTTACCGCATGAGGCTTTGCGAGGACGTTTAGACACAAACCATAACAGATATTTTGCAAAAGTAGATATTTACAAGGTCAACATCAGCAGTCAACAGACAAAAAATTAATTAAGATGAAAGTTGGTGATACTGTTTCCATGTTCAATTCACAATGTTTAGATAACTGTGCTGGTTGCAGGACGAGTTAAAAGAGTTGTGAAAGTACTAGCCCCTGAATGCTAGTACTTAGCATGTGTTTTGAGTGAACAAGATGTGCCCAACAGGACAGAAAAGAGACATACATTGGGAGTGAAAATACAAGCAGATGAAGCAGGCTTGGAGCTGATTGAGAACACAGAGAATAAACACTTAGGCAAGCAAGGTTTAAAAAATACCGCCTTTCAAAGTCTTCAAACCTGTTTCAAATGAGATGAAGACAACATATAGGTTCAGCCTAAGTTCACTCCCAGGCCCTCGAGTTTAGACTTTTAATTATCTGATCCTCTCACCTCCCCAGAGCTACTGTTGACTATCTGCATGAGATGGTGAATCTGCATTTATTCCATACTGAGGGCCTCATCGGAGGGGACCTCATGGGTGTAGTTGAAGAAATAAGTTTAGAATGAATGCTTGAGATTTTTGCTCACTTATCATTTCCTTGATATGATGATTGAGTACATTTATTTTTAAAAGGGCTCAAGTAAACATCCTTGCAGGAGGCAAGGAGAAAACACTGAGTAATCTGGATCCCACTCTGAGATCGACATCTGTGCTGGGAGAAAAGTGCCTCTATGAATGAAGAGAAGACTGCATCAAAGAGGCAAAGAACAGAGGTCAAATCTTGGACCTATGTATAAAAGAAAGAGTCTCAGCAGAAATATTCAAGCTTGACTAGGATTAGAAGACAGCCCGATGAAGCACCACCCACTCTGAGAAGCAGGTATTTGTTTTCTTCTGCTCATTAAGAAAGACTCAAACTGAGGAGGTGAAGTGACCTATGCAGGGCACACAGTTTGTGGAGACGGAACTTGGACCAGACCTCTGTTCATTTTCAGTTTTATCCTTCCTTCTAGAACACTTGTAAGTTGTCTGAGGGAAGGAAAAATGGAAAGGAGCAGTACCATAATTCAGCAATTGGCTAAAGTAGAACAAAAGAGTCAAGGAAGCTGAAATGCAAGAAGGACTTATTGTAATCAAGAAAAAGAGCCTTCGGCCTCCAGTTACAGAAATCACCACGTTCTCCTATAGCCATTAGTTAACTGATCCTGAGTGCTAAGGCAGGTCCTCTGAGTCATGAGCACTTACTGCAGTGAGGGGATACTGGTGCAGGTCATTTCCTATTTCTACAGAGTCCCCGTCAAGCCACCTATGGATGAATTTGCAATTTGGCTAGGAAATTGTTGGGCCAGCTCAGTGTCAGGAAGTTCACCTCCCCCCGGGTGGGGCAGCAAGCCCTATAAAGAGATCCACTGAGGCAGGACGACCGCACTCCTGCTGCCGGAGTTCATGTCTGCTTTGGGGAACCTGGTGAGGCTGATTTCTTGCATTTGTCTGCTGTTTAGTCTTCTCCAGGGTTGATTTAAGCTGGAGACAAGTATAGTGGGTCCACATTATAATGAGGAGCTGGATGTTACTGAGTTGATAAAAACTCAGGAGAATTATAAATTTTTAGCTGGATTTTACTTTTCTTTTTGGCTGAGTATCTTGATGTCCATATGGAAAACCTTTGATATAAATAATAATGCAGAACAAAGTAGCAGTCTGTTTTCATATAATTTTGGTGTCCTATTCAAAGCTTTATGGCTTAATAAGTGTGAGACTGTCAATTCTTCCTGAGCAGCCCTTCCCCAGTCAGCCTATTGGAACTGCAGACAAAAGCAATTCCTTGTGAAATGCCCAGTACTTCTAACATTTTCACTGCCCATTTTGAAGATGTTATTTTCCTCCAAATAACATATTGGATTCTGTGGAATAGAGACGTATTATTTCAAGTAATGGCATAAACAAATGTTTATTTCCAAGGCTAATGAAGCAAAGTCTAAAGTGGGAGGGAGAATTCATATAGACATAAAACTGTAGTTGAAGGACAGAGAAAAAATATGCCCTGATATTGCATAGCATTTGCTGTTTTCTCTGGGAGCCCCTTCTTCTGAACACTGCTGTATAATTTCTTTCAGATTCAGAGACTCCAGAAAGATGTCTTGTCAATAGCACGAGTGCAAGCAGCTCCGCCAGCCTCTTCTTGTAATCATCCGGCCGAAGCACCCTGAGCCGTGCCCACCTCCACGGCACCAGCAGAAATGGGCTTGTATGCACCCTCCTCCATTTTGCCAGGAGAAATGCCCTCCTGCCAAGAGCAAGTCACAGCTTCAGCATTCATTAGGCTCATGAAAAGATAAGGAAAATCGTTCACCTACTTCTGGGGCACCACCTTGGTCTTCTCTTCAAAGCTAGTCATAGCGACAGAACAACCTTCTTCATCCTTTAGCCTATAATCTGCCTGTGATGATTCCTGGCAGCTAGATAAGCCCTTGTGTGCTGAGGAGAAGTCTCAGCTGCGTCGGCAGCCTGGCCCTTCGGAAGGAAGAGCAGCAGCTGTCTCCCTTGGCCCCATCAGATGGTGACTTCCATGTCTGCGGCACCAGGGCAATGATGTCTACTGTCTGGAAAATTGTAATTTTTCTTTCACTTCCTGAATAAAGTGTATTTTTGGTAACATGAACCATATTTTCTTTCTTTAAAATCTGCTTTATTAGCTATATCATATAAGCTTGATTTATCTCTATCTTTTGATCCCATAGTTAGTGTTGTCTGAATTTTTTTTTTTTTTCTGGTGCCAGGGATCGAACTCAGGGCCTTGCACTTGCTAAGCAAGCACTCTAACCACTGAGCTAAATCCCCAGCCCCTGTTGTCTGAATTGTGAGTCATACTAATGATTATTCCTATATCAATTCAAATCCATGTTGGTTTCCTTAATATTTGAATGTCTTGAACAATGCATGTACTTAAGTTCTCAGAATTTCAATCTCTCTACAGCAAAGTTTGATATTTACATCACAATGTTGTTCGTGGTGCAAAACTGAATTACGTACACCATTCAGTTGACATGGTGCTTAGAATCGAATTGGTATTCAATACACGGAGGCTTACTAGTAGCAGCACGTCATCACATCAACATCATCACCAGCAACAACTGCTCCAGCTTATTATAACTAGTAGAGGAAGTAAGATTTTCGAATTTTATTCTTTATATTCTGTTGTTCTTCTTATTTTGTAATTAACCTCATTTTTTTCTGTATCATAGTACACGCGAAGAGCTTTTAGAAATTCATGGAGTGTCCTGCATAAGGATTCCTACAGTAATCCTTGAAAACATCAGTAGTGAGTCAGTTACTTTCTCATTGCTGAGACACAATACCTAACACCTACTACTATAAGGAAGGAAGAGTTTATTTCCACTCAGTTTGTAGAGATGTCAGCCCACAGCTATGTGGTTCCAAGGCAGGGTGGCCTGGCAGCAGAGTGGCAGAGAACTGTGCATGGCATGGCAGGTGAAGCAGGGAAGGATCAAGGGAGGAGAGAGGGAGAGAGACCCCACCTCACCACACTCTGCCACCTTCAACCAGTGTCCGCCTTCAACATTGCATTTAACTATAAACTGATCAGCGGACTAATCCACTGATGATTATCATGGCCCTGTGATCCAATCACCTTCCAAAAGCCCCATCCATGATGACACAGGCACTAGAGGAACATCTAGATATAAACTATAACAGGTAATTCAGAAGAAATTATATTACCTGTCCCTCCATTTGCTTCATCTTCTTACTTTAACTACTTATACGAATTCAGGGTCCTATCATTGTTGTTCCCTCTGAAATTACTTTCTGGAGTGCTCTGTCCCTGTATTTGAAAGATATTAAAATAGTCAATGTTTGTTTAGATTTGCAAAGTTACTGCCACTCTGCAGCTGTTTTTCTCAGTGCTTAGCCTAGTAGTCCAGTCAGCTCCCAAAAGAGGGATTAGAATGTGTTTTCTGACAGTTCTAACGGTTCAAGTGGGCACTTAAATGGAATTTGGAGGAAATATTGTCTTCTACTCTTTGAAGTTTAATATATTAAGCAATATGCCACTGAATTATAAAATCTTGTCTGTAGACTACAAGCCCATGAGAATAGGCCTTAGCCTCGGCGATTCTCATGAACAACACTTGGATCCTTTCCCCAGGAAGACTGCTAGATTCTTAATGGGTACATTAAAGGCCAAAATGTTGAAAAAAGGTTCTTATTGGATTGACTAGAATGTTATAAATTTGAGTATGCTTTTCTGAGGATGTCTTTGGCATAACAAGAGGCATAGTGGTTGAAAAGGAAAAATAAAATGGCTTCTGTTTGCAGATGGCACAGTTATGTATATAGACGGATTTTTTTGGAATCTATAAAACCCTTGCGATTTAAGCAAAGTTTCGATATAAACCATTGCTATATAGAAATCAACTGTGGTTTTGTATACCATCAATAAACATCTGAAATTGAGAATGATATACTACTTATGTTAGTATCACAAAACATGAAATAAATAAAAATTCACACACAATGTACAAGACATCTGTAAAACAAAACAATACAATATTACTGAGAAACATTGCAGAAGATCTGTGTTATAGTTTGTGACTAGATGTTCCCTCAAAGCCTCGTGTAGTCATATGTGGGGCTTTTTCAGAGGTGGCTGAATCCAGAGTGTGTGATGCACAGATTCTAAGATGTAGTGGTACAAAGATAAACATACATATCAATAGGACAGACACAAAGTCGAATAAAACACCCACACACATATGGCTAATAGATATTTTATGAAAATGTCGAAGTATTTCAGTAGGCCATGGGCAATGTTCTTGAAAGATGATCCTGGAATTATTGGAAAGTCCTGTAGTTCAAGTGAATCTCCATCCTTATTTTATGTTAAGTGGAAAAATGAAAAATGAAAATGTATAACAAATATAAATCTCAATGCAAAAATAACAAACTTTAAGAAGAAAACAGGAGAAAAATTACAGAAATGAATTAATCATTTGTCTAGACTACAAAGAACCCAAACTATTAAAAAAAATTTTTTTTTTTTGGTGCTGGGAATCGAACTCAGGGCCATGTGCTTGTGAGGCAAGCACTCTAACCACTGGGCTAAATTCCCAGCCTTAAAAAAATTATAAATGTGACTTTATCACAATTTAAAAATTTTGCTTTTATATTTAAGAAAACAAAAGACAAGCCATCTGCAGAATACATTAAAAATTGCTGCAATAGGGAAGGAAGAATACAAACAAATAAGTAAACAGTTAAAAAAATTGAATGTTACAAGAAATATATTTAAATGATCAATATCAGTAGTCATAGAAGTTAAAAAAATTACAATAGATATATCTAACATTAGACTTGCTAGAATTAAGGAGTAATTCTACCAAATATGGAGACTTTGGAGTGTGTGAAACTGTAATACATTGCTGAAGCCAAGATGACATGGTGTTACAGTATTGGAAAGCACGTGCCAGCTTCTTATAAAGTTAAGAATGCATTTACATGTGACCAGGCAGGTGTACTATGTGTACAAAGCCAAGATAAATGAAAACAAATGTTCACAGGAAAATTTAAATGTGAGTGTGTATAGCAGATTTATTTGTAATAGCCAAATGTGGAAATGAAAGTCCACCATTTGATAAACGGGTAAGGTGGATACATGTGGTCTGTGTGTGCAATGAAACATCACTTAACAAGAAAAAGGAATACACAGTAATTCAGAATGTGTAAACAATTTCTGTATTTTGATAATATAAAAGCAATAACTACATAAGAACATGACCTAAAAGTGTTATGATGATTAAAATAAAGCTTGCAGAAAAGAGGACACAATGTATGATTCCACTTATATGCCATTTAGAAAAGATGAATCTTATCTACCATAATATAAAGCCAATCTGTGGTTGTCTGGTTGGAAGAATAACTTACTGGGATGGGAAACAAGACATCTTTTGGGGGAAGTTTAAATTGTTCTATATTTTAACTACCTTAATGAGTTAATCAAAGCTCACTGAAAATTATCATTGAGTGGTGCATTTAGTATATAAATCAATAAAATAATTTAAAAATACTGCATTGCAAAAGCGAAGAGGAGACTTCACTATCTTGCAGGTGGAAAGCACAACTTCCAGGTCCTTAACATATCAAGTGCAGGATACATACCATTACTTCCTGAGACCATGTCAAAGGATGCTGCTGTGGCTGTGAGAGGAAAGTCCATGTGATAATGGGGGGTGGGGACAGCAATGCTACCCCCTTGCGTGGGAAAAATAAAACCTTTTGACTCTCAGATAGGAGAAAGGAGACCTATAATACTTGTCAGGGGAGAGGAAGCTTATCAGGGGTCACTGAGTTGCAAATATTATAAAGGCTATTTGGTATGGGAGAAAGCATGTATTTGAAAGAGGTCACGATGTTTATCTAGCTGCTCTAAGATTAAGATCATTTCACTAACTTTCTCCCTCTAAATTCTAAGTTGAAGTGATACACTATTTACTAAAGTTATTTTCTCAACACAGTCTTGGTGAAGAGTCTTTAGGATCTCTTTCAGTCATTGTTAATGTATCATTTTTCAGTGTATTGTAGGTCTTTTTTCAAAGGATTGCAACTTTTCTTGGGATAATATCCCAAATCCTTAACACAATTTCCAAAGCCATGACTGTACCAACCCTTTCTGTCTCTGCAGGCTTCTCCCTGGTACTTTCACCTTGATTCTTCCCCAGCCAGGAAACTGGACCTTTGGTTCCATACAATGGAACGCACACTCTTCAGAGTCCGGACATATCCTGCATCCCTCTTCGGCTCCTCGTTAACACCTCCCCCAGCTGGCTAACACTTGTTCATCCTTCAGTATGTTTATTTTCACTTTCTTAAAGAAAGTGTCCCTGATCAGGTTCCTGCTACACTTCATTAGTGTGGTAGGTAGAATGAGAGCCCCTCAGAGATGTCCAAGTTCCAATCTCTAGAACTTGTGAGCATGGCACTCACATGACAAAGGAGACTTAAGGTTTTGCCTTAGTCCATTTGGATGGCTATAAAAATACTATAGACTGTGTGGTCTGTAAATAAGAGAAAGTTATTTCTCACAGTTTTGGAGGCTAAAAGTGTAAGATCAAGGCAGTCAGTGGTCTGTGATGATCTGCTCTCTGGTTCATATACGGCAGTTTCTGGCTGTTTCCTCATATTGTGGGAGGGATAAGAGTTTCTTTCAGACCTCTTTTATAATGTCATTTATGCCATTCACGGGAGTACATTCATGATAAAATCACCTCCAAAATACTCTCATTCCATTACACCATCACTAGGTGATTAGACTTCAGTAAATGAATTTTAGGGAATAAACATTCAGACTACATGGAATTGCACATGAAATTAAATATGCTAATCAATTGACAGGAAGGTATTACAGACCATTCTTTGTATTCAAAGAATCAATGTCAAAAGGGGTGCAAAAGAGGAAGTCAGAATGATGAAATGTGAGAATGACTCAAGACATTGTACTCCCCTGAAGATTAAAGAATGAACATTATTAGTTGGAAACTTCAATATTCCACTTTCAGTGATGGACAGAACAACCAGGAAGATCAGCAAGGAAATAAAAATTTGAGCAACACCATAAACCAATGAGACCTAACAAACGACTATAGAGCCTTCCATCCGACAATGGAAGAATGCATATATTTATCAAGGTTGTTTGGAACATTCTCCAGCATACACTGAAAAATCAGGCCATAGATTCAGTAAAAGATGATCCTTGATTTATGACAGTTACCTTCCGATGAATCCATTGTAAGTTACATATTGTTAATCAAGATGCATTTAATGCATCGCACCTACTGAATATCACAGTTTAGCAACACGGTTCACTCAAGAATATTGGAGGTTTAAATATAATTAAACAGCTGACTGAGAGATGTGGCCAACTAGGACTGTTCAGGCTTGTGAAAGAGTACTTGCTAGCCCAGAAATGGATAAAAATTAAAAATATGCATACAGCTTATACTTAATGTTTATTGATTCCACACCAAGTAAGTTTGAAAAATCTAAATTGTACATGCTAAGTCATGTACTGTAAAATTTACAAATTTAAAGGCACTTAAATTACTCACAGTGAGCTGCAAAAGTTACCTATTCAATAGAGCGCTTCCCTAGCAAGCACGAGGCTCTGAGTTTGATCCCCAACCCCCCCCCCCCACAAAAGTCATCTAATCAGGAAGAGGACAGTCCACAGTCAGGGGATAACAGTAAACATGAGCTTCTTTCAGTAAGCAGAATCAAGACCTGAATAAGGAAACAGGTAGGGCCAGAGAGGGGAGAGAAAGTAGCTTCAGAGTGTTCACCCAGGTGAATTTCAGAATATTACAGCCCAGCTGCTGCCATTTATTCTCTGCTGTGTTCCTCTGTGTGAGGCAGTTTCTACTCAGTTTTCCTCTGCCTGAACCACCATTCAATGGTAAGCACCAGGAAGAGGAGGCTTATCTGTTTCTTTCGTCATTGGCTGAACCCTTGATTGACACAGGGAGGGAGACCTGATGGTGAGAATTACATGTCACTCAGAGACCCTAGTTTTTTTATTTTTTGCTTTTGGTGCTGGGGACTGAACTCAGGGCCTTGTGCTTGCAAGGCAACCACTCTAACCACTGAGCTAAATCTCCAGCCCAGCCCCAGAGACCCTAGATTTTGAGCTGGATGGACTGTTGTGGTTTCTTCCTAGGGCAGTTGTGTTCTGCTTATGATGCAAAAGGAGTAAATGAATATTTGATGACCAGAAGTATAAACTGGGGCTGAGCATGAAGGGACACAAGATGTTGATGAAGAAGGCATCAACATCTGTGTTTTCTTCTGGGCACATCTGCAAGCCATATTTCTTGACTTTCAGTGGAGATTGGGCCTTCTGACCAAGTTGTACACAAGTCTATTAGAACAGAAGTGTTTTACGCCTTTTCTGGTTGTAAGAGGATCAGACATGGCTCCTCCATATTCAATACATTTTCCCTTTACTTGTGCCTGAGTTCAGAGGGGCACAAGGCACTCAAAGATGCGGAGAGCACGTGAAGGAAGGAACCAGAGGCCCTTTATGACTACATGAACAAAGACACTGCCAATCCACATGGGCATGAGGAAGAAATAATTTCCATTGTACTGAGCTATAATAGTAAGGCCTGTTTCTTACTTTAGCTAGACAGTGCTGACTATAACGTCACATAACTACCATGCTCAACTTCCATCTGCTACCCTAAAAACTGTTAGGAGCTGAGTGTGGAACCCTGCACTAAGTCCCAGCATGTATGAAAACAGGATTGAAAAGAGGCTTTAATGCAGATAATAAAGAGACTTGGAAGAAGGTGTATCTGAATCATTCATTTCTCCCCTAAAGGACTTCAGTTCTATTAAATTGGATTAACAATAATCCTTAGTTGAAGACACAAATCAATTTTCATCCACATAGGATTGATACACATGAATTATTTTAAAAATATTTTAAAGTTTTACATATCTAGAAAGAATTAATGCTAACAAGCTAGGATTACCTAAGTAGCAGCAGCCTATATAATGTCCCTATTCTTATCTTTCTAAAATTTATGTATCAA
This sequence comes from Hystrix cristata, assembly GCA_004026905.1. Classification (NCBI taxonomy): domain Eukaryota; kingdom Metazoa; phylum Chordata; class Mammalia; order Rodentia; family Hystricidae; genus Hystrix; species Hystrix cristata. Next base: position 18,114 of record PVJO010014321.1, read on the forward strand.
TTCATAGCTTTTTATCTCATTGTTTTACTATTTATATTAATTGTTCATATACTTTAGAAAAAGAGTTTTTTTTTTTTTACATATAACCTTCTTGGACATGGTCCTTTCACTAATACCATTTTGCAAAAATCTACTCATACTATTGCATGAAACTATACTTTATATTTTATATTGCTAAATAATTTTCCCTCATGTTACTGCAGCAATTTTAGAGTTCAGTCTCTTTTCAACAGGATTTAAATGGTTTCTTGTTTTTAGTTTTACAATCAGTGCTGCTCTGAATGTTTTTGTATATGTTGTCTGGTACTCATAGGTAAATATATCTCCTTTATATATACTGAGCAATAAAAATTGGGTTTATAAATACATGTGGGTATTAAATTTTAAAAGTCATTGCAACCTTTCCTAAATGAGTATACCATCTCACACCCCACTTGTAATCCAGAAAGATCTCATTAATGTACATTCTGTCTTGTAGTTGACATAGTAATTATTTATTTTTGCCAATAAGTACAAAAGAGTATCTCATTTGGCTTTCCATCCATATTTTACTAATTACTAACATGTTGAATATCACAGTGTACATAAGAGGTATGAATGAAAAACATAGTGGATGTTTAAATTTTTAAAAATTACATTAAAAGACACATTGCCATGAATTACTCTCAAAAACATTCATCCTAAATTTGAAAACACTTATCCTATTATTCTTACCACTTTCTGAAGTAGCTCTGGAAGTCTACTTTTGTGAGTGTCTTTGTGTATTAGTTACGTTTCCAGAGTCAATGATTTGCAAGAAAGCAGATTTAATACAGGACAAATACCAGTTACAACACTCACACATACAAGCCAAATACAAGAAGGATGTGAACATCTGATTATGCACTGGAGACCTGAAAGACCCAATCAAGCCTGGGAGCCCACGGGCAATGTCCTGTGTACATCCGTGTCTGCACTTAAAGGTGAAGAAATCTGTACTGGCACCCGGATATGCCGGAAATGAAGACCAGAGCTCCCCTGAAGCAAACAGCAGCCATCCTCAACAGCAGCAAGGCCCAGGCTCCTTCTGCGATGAGAACAGCCGAGTTCCCTTGGGAGAAACAGCCATAACGGAGCTTCTCCTGGGAAACAACTAGCACCTATCTTCTGCTCCCTTTCTCCTTTATGGTGTGTTGGCAATAATCTTCAAGTGGATTTTCTACACCCAGAACCACACCAACTCAGTCCAGCTGGGCAATCCTGCTCAAGCTGACCACAATAATAAGTCCTCTACACTTTGCAAGGTGTGATTAAAAAATAAAGTCAATGTTGTTCCCAGCACCATCCAATGGAAAGGCAGACTTGTAAAAGCACTGCAGTGTGTCCTCATCCACCCTTTTCACCATGTGACTGGCACCGTATGGCACCACGTTGACTTCTAGATCTTTCCCAAAGTCAAAATGATCATGAAAAGTAAACATTTTGAGGGGATATAGGACATTGCGGAAGCCATGACTTGAAACAAAAACACTGACACAGAAGAGTTTCTCAGCTGCTTCAGGAAGAGGCAAGAGTGACGGGACAAGTGTGTTCTGAGAGGGGGATATTTTGAGGGAAAGTAATGGCAACATGTCTTTTAGTGAAACAAATTATAAAAATTTGAACATTCACCTTATTTTCCACACCTCTTATATGAGCCATCTATGTTTCTTTATCTGTGAAGTGGTTTCTCATATCTTTTATTTAATTTTTTATTAGAAAATGTTTTATTAGTTAGGTCTAGAAGATGATATAATTGGAAAAACTGTCCTTAGAAAGTTTGTATAAAATTATTTTGAGGCCTCAAGTTTCGTTTCATATTTTTTTTTCTTGATAAATAACTCAGATTTTACTCATGGTGCAAAAGTGAGAAATGCATTGATAGGGAAAAACATATAATTTATAGCTTATTCTTTACAATCAGAATAGCCAAGCAAAGTGAAAAGTATTACAGATTCTTCTTTTTGGTATAAAAAATGAAATAAAAGGTACACATTAGGAATTACACTGCTTTTTTCTTCTTGGTAGAGATGCAACATGTGTTTCTGGGTCGGTAATCATCTACCAAATATTGCGCTAATTCAGAACTGACAAGTGACCAGTAGAGTGTCCACTGCCCCACTCATGCAGAACTGGGCAGGAGAGTACCATGTTGCAGGACAGGTGTGGGCAGAAGAAGAAACTTCAGAGTCTCTATCTACCCCAACAGAAACCCAACAAAGTGGCTTATACAGAAAGGCTTTTGAGCAAATGTGCAGAAAGACACTTACCATGCTACAAAGCAGGATTGCTTTAGTCTATTTCCAGCAGACGTATCCATTCACTGGCGCCAGAGAAAGAGGTACACCAGCATAGAAAGCATTTTTACCTTCACAGGACTGACAACTAATGAGCACACAGCATATAATACTTCGATCTTTAAGTGGGTGTTAATGGAAGTCTCTAGATTTATGTTAGACACTAAATTAGCCTGGGTATTCAGCTATAAAAATATTTTCTTAAAAATAGCATTCAAAAATGACTTCCAGAAACAGAGAAAACAGGATCAGCAGAAGACAGTGACACAAGGCCTGCGAATGTAACACAGGGTGTTGATTTTCAATGGAGCTTTCAGGTAAAGGGCATCTTCCTCCGTTGCTCCCTCCAACTAGGACACATGTCATAGCAGATTCTGAGATCTTGGCCCAGGCCCCTGGCTGAGGTGAGTGACTCCCTGGATTAATACAGTACTGCCTAACAAAAACCTCACGGAGGCTGGAGCACTGAAACTCTGACATATGTAAAAAAGAGCTGTGACTACACCAAGGACTCCTGCAAAGCCTGCTGGAACAGAGGGCTGGTGAGAGCGGCTTCTTCCAAGCAGCTGGCAGCCACATCAGCACGCACGCTGGGGAAAGGGGCCCTGGGAATGGCTGGTCCTTGACTTGCTCCAGAGGAGCCTCAGTGAGAAGCACCTGAGCGAGATGCCCACACGGGGAGAATCGCTGGGGTCACTGAAGACAGGAAGGTGTTTAGGGAGAAACGTGGCCGGGAGGGCCAGGTCGTGTTTCTGACCCTCCCTACTTAACACGAATGAAGGGCTGCAGAACAGTGTTTCCAAGATGCACCCTTCTGTTGTCATCAGCCGAAGTCTCTCTCAGCCTAATGCACTGGTGACATTCACATTTTCTTCCTCTTTTTCTTTTCCTTTCTTTTTCCCTTCCTTTTTTCCACCCAGGATCCAAACAAAAACAGTACTATGGGCCAATTCCCCTAATGAACATAGACGTAAAAATTCTAAGTAAGATATTGGCCAACAGAATGCAACAAATAATCAAGAAGATTATATACTATGACCAAGTAAGATTCATCCCAGGGATTCAGGGATGGTTTGACATACACAAATCAACAGAGTTTTCTGCCTTTAGTGTCAGGGTGTTTCTTGCTTCCACGAATGATTTTGGGAGTATTATTTCCCTTACAGCTTTGCTAAAGCGTTTGAGGAGTAGTGGTATTAGATCGTCTCTAAATTTCTGGTAGAATTCAGTTGTGAGTCCATCAGAACATGGGCTTTTCTTTGTTGGTAGGTTTTTAAATTTTCTCTTCAATTCTAATGGATGTTGTGGGGTTATTTACTATTTTTATTTCTCCTTGATTCAGCTTTGGTAATTCATATGTATCTAAGAATCTATTTCTTCAATGTTTTCCATCTTTTTTGGTGTATGGGATAATTTCAATTCTTTAGCATTTACTTAAGCATGCTTTATGAGCTAGTATGTGATCTATTTTGGAGAACGTCCTATGTGCAGCTGAGAAGAATGTGTATTCTGATATCACAGAGTGGAACACTCTGTAGACATCTGCTAATTCCATTTGTTCACAGGTTTGGTTCAGTTCTGGTATTTCTTTGTTAATTGTTTGTCTATTTGATCTGTCCTTTGTGACAGTGGTGTGCTGAGGTCTCCCACTATAATTGTGTCAGTGTTTTGTGATGTCCATTAATATTTGTTTTATGTAGTTAGGTGCACCAGTATTTGGTGCATAAATATAAACAGCTGTAATCTCTTCCTCTTGGAATTTCCCTTAACAAGTATGTAGTGACCTTTGTCACTCTTGATCAGTGTTGGCTTGAAGTTCACTTTGTCTGCCATTAGGATAGCTACTCCTGCTTTTTTCTGGGTTGCTGTTGCATGAAGTACTGTGTTCCATCCTTTGATTTTCAGTCTATGAATTTCTTTTTGAGTTAAATGTATTTCTTGTACGCAGCGTAAAGATGGATCCTATTTCTTAATCCATTCTGTACATCTGTTTCTTTTGATTGGTGAGTTGAGACCATTTACATTGATGGTTATAATTGTTCTGTATTGATGTATCTTTGTCATAGTCTTTTTCTGCTGTTGGTTCCATTCCCCTCACCTCCACTTTACATGTAGACTATTTGTCTTGTCTACTTTACTTGTTATACTTCTTGCCTTGCCTGGTGAATTATTTTTATTAATTTTCTTGGAATTATAATCTCCTTTTTCCCTCTCTAGGATACCCCTCAAAATATTCTGTAGAAATGGTTTGGTGGTCATGAATTTCTTCAGTTGTTCTTTGTTGTGGAAGTATCTTATTTCATTATTGAATTTGAAAGGTAGTTTGGCTGGGTACATCAATCTGGGTTGGAGATTGTTTTCTTTTAGGGCTTAAAATATTTTACTACAAGCTTTCCTTGACTTAAGAGTTTATGTTGAGAAGTCTGCTGTGAGTCTCACGAGTTTTCCTTTATAGGTGATTTCTTTATTTTCTCTAACAATTTTCAGTATTCTGTTCTTGTGCTGTATTTCTGGAATCTTGATTATTATATGTCGAGGTGTAGATTTAGTTTGGTCATGGCTAATTGGGGTTCTATGTGCATTACTTATCTGTATGTCAATTTCTTTTGTCATGTTTGGGAAGTTTTCTGTCATTACTTCTGTGAATAATTTTTTGTGTCATTTGCACTGCCTCCTGCTTTTTCTTTCACTCCAAGCACTCTTATATTGTTCTTCTTTGGATCATCTTGTAGCTGTCGTATTGATTTTTCATAGCCTCTCACTATTTTTAAGAACTCCTTCATGATCGTTAACTGCAGTTCTGTGCTCTAGATCTGAAATTGGGTCTTCACTTTCATTCAATCTACTGTATATACCTTCAAGAGAATTTTTGATTGCTTGAATTTCTGTTTGGATCTGTTTCATGGGTTCCATTTCTTTCTTGAGTTGAGTGTTCACGTTTTCCATCATTTTCCTAAGCTCCTGCTTTTTAAATCTGTGTCTACTCTAAATTCACTAAGCAAGTCTTTCATTACGATTGTCTTCTCTTTTTTAACTTGAGCAATTATTTATAATATGATGTTTTCTATAGCCTCATTCATCTGTCTTTTAACTTCTGCTGCTATCATTTCTGGAAGTCCAATTGGGTGTCTTCAGATTTCCTCTATTTCATTGACCTCCAGATGTGTTCTGAGGGTGCTGGAGTTCTGGGGTTGGATTTTACTCTTCCAACCCCATATTTATATATATAATATATATAATATAAATATATATCATATAAATATATATCATATATTTATAAATATAATATATAATATAATATAATATAATATAATATAATATAATATAATATAAATATTCTCCCTTTAGTTTGTTTTCAGTATTTATTTTTATAGTTTCTTTATGGTAAGTAACTTTAAAACAAGTATCAGGGCTTTCCTAGGAAATGTGTATTCCTCAGAGATGTCTTCTAGGTATAAGTGGTTCTTCATTTTGTGTATTGCACAATCCTACATTCCAAATGTAATAGGGACAAAAGGATGCTATCTATTTGGTCTTCTTAGTATTCTGATACTGATCTATGTTAATGATTATGACCCCAGACAACCACAGTATTTCAATACAAGAAAATATAACTGATTGTAACAGGTGTGACACCCTGGTTATAGTAGTACAGTAGCAATAACAGTAGCATCAAGAACATTCATGAAATTGATAGACTGTGGGAAATATTAATTTTGTACCTTTAACCATAGAAGCAAGGTCTACCAATATAAAGCAAAAATCCAGCATAAACCAGTAATTTGTATGCAAGGACTTTCCTGTTAATAGAGTGGTTTTTACCCTCTGTGTGTGTGTGTGTGTGTGTGTGTGTGTAGGTTGGGATTTTGAGGGATAGGAAAGATAGAGAGGTGAATGCAGAGAAATATGGTAGATGCAAGACTGGAGGATAAAAGAGGATCACTTAAGCTTTGGGTAACTGGTGTAGACAGGATCAAAAGACTGAAAGGGTACAATACTGGAGCAGACTAGAGGAAATCTAGATAATATTCACTCACACGATGAAAGAAAGGAAAGAAAGGAAAGCAAAAATCGGAAGAGTCAGGAAAGAAAGGAAAGAAAGGAAAGAAAAAATCAGAAAAGTCAGTTAAGGGATGAGAGAGAAAAGAAGGAAAAATGAGAAGAAATATGGACAAGACAGAAGACAATATAAGTTAAAACTTAACAACAAAAAAAGAACAGATAGAAAAGGGAAAACAAAATGAACAGGTAATGAAATGAAGAAGAAAAGAAAAAAATGATACAAAATAAAAGTTAAAAAGTATATATATATACATATATATATGTAGTGAGGTTTCTCTGATGTCCACAGTTCTGTGGTAGTGTCAAAGCCAGAGCCCAACTCTGTGCTGGGTGACCCCACGAGTCTACAGTAGTTAGCGCTGGGTACTGTGCTGATCTTGGCCTCCAGGTGTTGAGTCTGGGGCAGTTTTCAGCCAGCAGCTCTCTGGGAGTCCTTCGGCAGCCCGCCCACATCTCCTTACCCTTTATGTCTCTGCAACTATTCCTCAGTTGTGTGGGTACAGTTGCACAGCATCCTCTGTTCCACACCACTGGCACTCTTCAGTCCTCTCTCGCAGCCACTAGAAACAGGGCAGTGTGGTGCAGATGCCAACACCAGGCAGAGGTGCTGCAGTCTGCAGTGGCTGATATAGGGCAGGGCTTTTGCAGGTTAGGGTGCAGTGAGGAAAGTTTGCCTCTGACAAAATGCAAATTAATGACCTTCTCATTTTCCCCATCTGGCTGTGGCGAGCAGGGCAGAGTGGAGTGGCATTGTTCTCCTTCACCAGTGCACACTGACTCCGTGGACCAACATCTTGCTATTGCTAGACCCTCAGCTTAGGAAGAAAAAAAAAAAATAAAGGAAATCCCGCCAGCTGCTGGGGGGGGCAACTTCCTCGTTGGCTGCCCTCTGTATGTCTGTGAAATGTGCTGCCAGGTGGCAGGGATCTTCCATCCCAAATCTTTCCCACGTTGCTGGTGTTTGTTTCATTGTTAAGGTTCTTCAGATTTTAGGATTTTTCTCAGGATGTTGGCTCTACTCCACATGTAAGCCAATGTCCCACTGGGTGCTGGACTGCGGGCTTGGGTCATGTGGTGTGTGCAGACTGGGATGGTGCTGGCCCCATCTACTGGACTAGTGTGGGCATGCACGCAGGCTGGGATGACACCAGCTGGTGCAAGGCTGGGGGTCATGCTGGTAGCCCTGTGGGCTTCTTCACCATTCTGTAGAGTCCTGTGTCTATAATTTATAAGTCTTAATCCATAAGTCTCTTAACTTGGACTGATTTTGGAATAAGGAAATATGTCGCTCAAGGGAGTTTGGGTACCTGGATTTTAGTTTTCATGGAGCTACTCCAACATAGCTCCTCCTCTCTTCAGCCATTTTGGATTCCTCAGGGCTTCATTCTTTATGGTGGAATAATATTCTACTTTATTGTATATATTTATAGGATAACCATGCGATATTTCAATACTTGTATAGATTGTGTAATTTTCAAGTCAGGGTAAGGATATCTATTACCCAGATAGTAGAACCTTTATCATTTCCTTGTGTTAAAAACATTCAAAATCTTTTCTACTTTTGAAATATACTATATATTATTGTTATTTACAGTGCAACAGAATATTAAAATATGTTTCTCCAACCTCTACATAATACTCAGTGACCATCCTCTCCCCATTCTGCCCTCCATGCAACTCCACCTAGCATATGGTGGCCTCTATGCTAGTATCAACTCTCAAGAGATCAACATTTTTAGTTCCAGCTATGAATGAGGACACACAACATTGGTTTCTCTCCACTCTGTTGAGTGTACTTAAGGTAATATCCAGGTCGATCCATGTTGTTACACATGGAAGGACTTCTTTTTATGGCCAAATGCTACTTGGTAGTGTTTGTGTCTGGTCGTCATTGATGGACACTTAGATGGAGAGTAATTTGAAAAGCAAAATAGAATATAAAAGTATATCTATGATTATATCAACCAAATAATAACTATTTTTATGAATATTTGTTAAAATGTCATGATGTTTAAATGATTTTTAGAATAATTTGAATATTTTTGTAATAGTTAAAGCATTTTCTTTAATCATTTTAAGAAGTATGTAATACATGTGTCTTGTAATTTATCTGATTCAGCAAATTTATGAAAGATGAATAAGTCTCACATCAGAAGTAAGAGCAGAGGACAGTAAGCCGACGGGGCTTGGAGTTTCTATTTATCTGACCATGGTGGGGAAATTTGACCACAATTCCTGTGTCCTTATCTTTATTTTTCACATATATTATTGTAGCATCTTCATTTGCAGAGACTGTTTTGTTTAATGCTATATAACGTAGAGTAGTAAAAAAGTGAGATAAAGTAAGTTGAGTATTAGGAAAAATAAAATAGTTACTTCTTGTTTTTCATACAGTAATGATACATAGTAGAATCCTTTGAACATTGGGAAGTAGAAGGAGTAAGATTAAAACGAAGACTATTTGACTCTTAAAGATTATAAAAGTAAGTTCATGGATATGTACATCGATAACAGATAGATAAACATGTAAGACCCATGGTGTGTGTGTGTGTGTGTGTGTGTGTGTGTGTGTGTGTGTGTGTGTAGACAGGTGTGAATTATTACGTGTTCCTGTCTCAGGTCTTGGATATTTAAACATGGAGAAATTTTGATTGTTAGATGCCATCTTTATATTGTGGCAGCTCCGTTTGTAGCTTATCTGTAAGGAATTTAGATAAGGTGTGACGTGACTAAGGCTGCCTTAACTTTGGTGTCTCTTTGCTATGATAAGCAGCTCTCTTGGGTGTGGTATATCCAGAAGAAGGTAAACCAAAATTATGTTATCTGACGGGAATCAAATTTGGTCAGCTAATTCTGAAATTTTGGGTGATAGGCATCAGACATTTCTGTAAGGATTTGTGTTTTAGCTGGGAGGCTCTGAGGAGTAGTGAGAAACCTATTGAATAAAGTCCCTTTAAACGCCTCTCACCATTGGCATATGCAATGGTCAAGGTGAACTGTGCATTGAGGACGTTGTGTGTAATTACCTGGCCTCTTTGCTTGTAGTGTCATGGCCAGTGGCAGTCTGACAGAAAACCCTTCCTTATCATAAGGAACAATGACAATTTTGGGAACCTCCCATTCTGTATTGAGCATACAGGAGGCTGCAGTGATTCAGTGTTCCTGTAGTTTCTGGAGCAAGGCTGGTGACTGCTGCAGAGATTTTTAGTCTTTCCTCTTCCACTTCCTCCTCATTTTCCTCTTTTCTCCATCTCCATGTAGAAAGCCACATTCATAGGATGTCTCTTGAATATTCAGCTAAGACAAGGAAACTCTGGCAACATGCTTTAGAATGTAGATTTTGTAAGATTTAGTCAACTTTGCTAATTGCGTGAAGAGTTAAAAAAGGTGAAAGATGTAGCCCCTGAATGCATTGATAACACATGTCCTGAGGGACCAACATTTGAAAAACTGGACAAATAAAAGAGATACATTGAGGAGTGAGAGGAAAATGGCAAGCAGCATGGGCTGGGATCTAACGGAGAGGGCAGAGAATAAACATGTAGGCAATCAATAGTAGGAAATACTGTCTTTCATAGATGTAAAACCTCTTTGGAAAGAGTGTGAGAGTAAGCCAACATAGAAGATGGGCCTGAGTTCATACCGCTATCCCAATTTTAGACACTTAACATTCTGACCCTGGCCTTGCTCCAGACCTACTCAATTATTTACATGAGATGCTTTGAATGTCTACAACTGTTCTCTACTGGAAGGAATATCAAGAGGACCACATGGGTGTGGTTTGAAAAGTAAGTTTAGAATTAATGTTTGCAATTTTTACTTCTCATAGTTTCCTTAAACTGGTGATTGTATACAGTTTTGTTTTTTTTTTAAAGAGGGAAGCTAAAACATACATGCTCGAGGCAGGAGAAAAGCACTGGGGAGGTGGTTGGTCCCTCTCTGAAATTAAAATCTCTAACAGGAGAATAGTGCCTCTGCAGATGGGGAGAAGATAGCTTTAAAGAGGCAAGAACATAGGTCACATGTGGGGTCAACTCCATGAAAGAAGGCGATGGAGGAAAAATTTCAAGTTTGAATAGGGTCTACAGAGAGCCCACTGAAATCAGCACCCACTCTGAGAGGCAAGAATTATTTTCCTCTGTTCATAAAGATTCAAACCAAGCAGGAGATGTGACCTGCTGCAGGATTGCACAGCTTGTTACAGGTGGAACTGGGACTAGACCTCAGGTCATCTTTAGGTCTCACTTTCCTTCCAGTCCCCTGGTAAATATTATGTGAAAGGGGAGATAGAGATGAGTTTAAATAACACAAATAGATCCAGCAGTCTTAAGATTCAAGGAAGTTGAAAGATGGGACTCCTTCTTGTCCTAAATCAAGAAGACAGACTTTGACTGACAGAGAATCCATCAAGTTCCCCACCAGTCATCAGTTAACCGAAACTCAGTGCTAAGGTAGGGCCTCTGAGTCACCAGGACTTAACATCAGGAGATACCCAACAATGTATTTCCTATTTTCCAGAGTTCCTGTCAAGCCACTTGTGAATGAACTTGCATTTTGGTTAGGTAATTGCCAGGCCAGCCCAAGATTTGGAATTCCACTTCCACCTGGGTGGGGCAGCAAGCCCTATAAAGAGGTCCTCTGCTGCAGAACTACTACACTCCTGGTACTCGAGCTCCAATCTGCTTTGGAGAAACTGGTGAGACTGATTTCTTGAATTTGTCTTTTTCTTGGTCTTCTCAGGTATTGAGTTTAATCTGGACAGAACAGGTTGGGTGGGTTCAAAATCTGATCATGGGACTGATGATGGATATTACTTATTTGATGAAAATTTATGTCTGGGTTACAGTGTTATAATGTATTAGCTTCTTTTTGTAATTTTGGTAGCTAGTTTGATGACCATATGGAAAAACAAGATGACAGAGAATGCTTGATTCGAATTAGAACAGAACAAAATATTTTTTCGTTTCATATCTTTCCAGTGTCCCTTTCAATGATTTATGTCTTAGCAGTTGCGAGACTTTTTAGCTCTTCCTGTGCCCACTCTGGTGGGCCCTTTGCTTTACCCAGTCTAGTAGGACATCAGGAAACTTTGAAACTAGTGATTGCCTTTCTCAAAGTTGTTATTTTCACCCAAGTAGCATTACTAGGTTCTTTAGAATAGAAACATTTTCTTTCCAAAAATGGCACCAGATAAAAAGATTTTTCCCAAGCCTGATGAAGTAAATTGCTCTTTGGGAGAAGCCAGAATGTTGTAAAAAGGAGTTGAGACTCAAGAATATTCTAAGAGAGAGAAATAATATGTTCTGATGGTACATAAGGTTTTTCAAATGTTTTCTGTGAGAGTCTTTTCTTCTGACTTTCACTGTCATTTAATTCTTTCAGACTCTGGAAAGATGTCTTATCAACAGCAGCAGTGCAAGCAGCCCTGCCAGCCACCTCCTGTGGTCATCCCGCCAAAGTGCCCTGAGCCATGCCCACCTCCAAAGTGCCCTGAGCCGTGCCCACCCCCACAGTGCCCTGAGCCCTGCCCACCCCCACAGTGCCAGCTGAAATGTCCTCCTGTGCAACCTCCCCCACCCTGCCAGCAGAAGTGCCCACCCAAGAGCAAGTAACAGCTTCAGGAGATATCAGGATTATGAAAAGAAGGAACATTGTTTCATCTACATCTGTAGCAGCACTTTCATCTTCTCTTCAAAGCCAGTCATATCAACAGAACAACCTTCTTCATCCTGTAGCCTATAATCTGCATGCGATGATTCCTGGCAGCAAAACAACCCCTCGCGTGCTGAGAAGTCTCAGCTGTGTCGCAGCATGGCCCTTCGGAGGGAAGAGAAGAGACTGCCTCCCGTGGCACCATCATGTGCTCACTTCCGCGGCTGAGGCACCTGGGCAGGGCTGTCTATCACCTGGGAAATTGTAATTTTTCTTTCACTTCTGAATAAAGTACATGTTTTGTTGATCGGATACATATTTTCTTTTTTAAAAAATTTTCTTATCAATATATAATTTTGGTTGATTTCTAACTTTGTTTAATCCCTAGGTCAGATTCCATGATTAGTGTTGTCTGAATTTGGGGTCGTACCAAAAGTTATGCCCTTATTATTTCAAACTCTTCGTATTTTTTTTTTTTTTTGAGTATTTGATAGTTTTGGGCAACAAATCCCTTAACTCCTCAGAACTTCAATCTCTCTGTCACAAGTTTGGAAATGGATATTTGCGGTGCACACTTGTATCTGGTGTAACATTGAATCAGCACACGGTTTCCTTAGAACAGTGGCTGACACCCAATTAGCACTCCATACGCAAATGTGTGTTAGGACCAGATCATTATTTTCATCAGCACCATTATCAACACCTCTGCATTTGCTCCAGCAAGAATGCCTCCATCAAGAAAGATTTTTATTCTATTTCCCATTTTAACTTATATTCATTTAAAAAAAGTTTATATTTTTGCAGTATTAGGGATTGAACCTCGCACTGAAGTATACCCACAGCCATTTTTAAAAATTGTTTTATCTTGAGTCAGGGGTCCCCCAAGTTGCCTAGGTTTCGCTCAAACCTGAAACCCTCCTGCCTTAACCTCCCAGAATCCTTAGATTCCAAGCATGTAGCAAGCACTACAGCAGATTAGGAAAAAGATTTTTAAACTTTATTAATCTTCATTTTCTAACTAACCTCCTTTTTCTGTGTGATAGTGCAGATAGAGAGCTTTTGGGAACTGGTGGAATATGTTGTGTAAAATTATACTGGCCCTTAAAGAAATGTAGGTAGTACAGAAGAAAGAGGAAAAAAATGTAGAAAAAAGAAATCAGATCATCTGTCAGCTCTGTAAGGGTACAATCTCCTTACTCTAACAACCCACTAAAATTCAAGGCCTTACCAGTTTTCTTCTGTCCTGAAATTATTTTCTGGAGCGTTTGGATCCCATGTTTGCAAAATGTTGGAGTTTTCAATATTTATTTAGATTTGCAAAGCTCCTGCAGCTGCGCAGCCTGTTTTCTTGGTGCGGCGCCTGCAGGTTAAATGAGGTCCAGATGAGGGTGGTAGATATCCTTTCTTGTGGTCACAAGTGACCAAAAAGGGAAAATAACAGAATGAGAAGGAGAAACTCTCTTCAACTTTATGAGGTGCAGAACATGATCTATCACTGAATTAGAAAGGCTCGTGTGTTAACTCAGAAGCCCTCGAGGACCAGAGTAAGTTTCAGTGATTCTCTCAAGTAACGCTCAACACCTTTCCCAAGAAAACTTTTGAGGATCTTTAGTGGGTGCCGCAGAGCTCAAAATATTGAACAAAGTTTCATGTGTTGACCAGAGCGCTGTAAGTCGCGTATACTTTTCTGAGGATGTCCTGTGCAACCATCCAGCCTTTACTGCTCCTGAACAAGAGTGAAATTCTCACAGTAAATATGAGAAAGGAAGAGTCTTGCCAATGTCAATCAGACCGGTGGTCAGAGGCTGCAGAGGAAGGGAAGGCAAGCCATGTAGTCTCCTAACAATAGGTTTTGGAGATCATAGAAATTTCCTAGAGATTGAAGAGACATTGAGGTCTGCTTGGTAGAAGGTCTTTGACTTTGTCAGAGTACAGAAAAGTTTTTCCTGTCAAAGCTGCCAGTGGAGGTTTTTTTGCCAGATTGTTTCAAACACAGGAAGGATCTTTTATCAACAGTAGGAGCAGAGCAAGCAACCATTCCTGCCATTTTCTGTGTCTTTACATTAATGCCCTGCCCCCATCCTACCTCCAAACTCTTGAGTCTCACACCCATCTCCAAAGAACTTGTGAACAATAACCTGTTCCCTACTTACCTAGAGCCACTTCTGTGGCAGACAAAATTGTGCCAACAGAAAAGAAACCATCGCCTTGTCTACAGAGAATCCCACTCAGAGGTAAATTAAGTTTCAGAGTCAGTATTTTTTCTTTAACCTGTTTTTGTTAATGACATTGTTGCATGATAAATTGTTTTCTGATTCTGATTGTCTCTGGACTGGTGCTCTCAGAAGCAGTGTGCATATTTAAGAAACTGGCTTGCATGCCAGGAACGCTGTCTCTGTATGTTTGAATCCCTGTTCTCCTATTCATTTGTGGAGAGATCTGGAGCAAGATGCTTAACTTTGAACATCAGTTTTCCTATCTTCAAAGAGTAAAAATAACACCCTTGTTCTATTTATTAAATGGCAGTAGCACCATGCCAAATGTATAATTAACACTGAAGATAGGATAATTGATAGCATTAACATCATCATCATCTTACTCCTCATCGTAATCACCTTTGCTCTAGTAAGAAAGTGTCATACTCAAGGTTCTGTTATGAAATAGTGAAAGTTCTCAAACTTTGATGTCCTTGTTATCATAATCGTTCTCTTTCTCCTCTAAAATACAGTAAACTTCAGCAGAAATTTCAGTTTCTGGGAAGGTATACTAGACATACTCTTCCCTTCGATTCCCAGTGATTACAGTTAGAGCCCCTGGATATTATACATACAAAAACTATAAGAGAACTCTGGAAGGTAGAAAGAAAAAAGCAGCCCATTTGTGAATGCCGGGACCCAAAGAAAGAGACACAAGGCCAACTCCCAGGGTTTCCTTTCCATGACACACCTCCAAGATGTGGTGATGGGTAGGATAGAAACACACAAATACAGGCACAACATGCCCCCGCAAAAGCTTTCTTTCTCTGGCCTTGGGACCAAGAAAAGAGCAGCCCAGGTAGATGAAAGTATAGACAAATCCTGCCCTACTCCAGAGGAATGCATGGAAGACTGTGAACCTCGCTCCTGCCTGGGGCAGCACAGGCTGAGGGGCTGCCCTCAAATCACACTCTTTCCAGGTACAGACGTTTGGCCTAATGATTTTATGAAATCTTTAAGGAAGAAATAACACTAACTCAACACAATAACTTTCAGAGGATAGTTAGGGATTTTACATTTCTGAATTAATTTTGCCAGAGTAATGCTTCTTTAGCCAAAAGATGTAAGGCAATACAAGGCAAAAGAACTATCAACCAAGATCTTTCATAAATATACAGGAAGCTTCTTCAATAATAAGTCATATATGAAAAGAATAACGTAGAGCAATCCATTTACATTCATTGCAGGAGTGCAATATTAGTTTAATCTTCAAATTTTTGCCATACTGACAGAATAAAGAAGAAATGACTACTAAATTATCACTTCAATATGTGACTATGCTCATGGGATTTAAGTGGTAGAGTGCTTGTCTAGCATACCCAAGGCCCTCAGTTCAAACTCTCCCCCCCAAATAAAAAAAGACTTGGAGAAAAATGTAACACTCGTGCATGATTAAACGTTGCCAGTACACTAGTAAGTTAGGGACATTGTTCAGTATTGTAAAGGTATCAAGGAAAAATCTATGGTTAACTTTGTACTAGATGGTAGAATACTGGATTGCTTTTCTCTTAATGTTGGGAATAAGGCAATGATATTCACTTTTCCCATCTGTGCAATAAATAAAGAGATACTAATTGAAAATAAATTTAAAAATTTGCTTCTGTTCACACATGCACAGTGATGTGTGCAGAAAATTTTGTGGAATCTATAAAAAGAACTAAGATTTAAGCAGCATATCAGTATAAAAAGTCAAAATATGGAAACTAATTGTGGTTTTATATAGTCAGTGAACATTTGAAAATTAGAATTTATTACACTATTTATGACAGTATCATAAAACATGAAGTAGTGAAGGAACAATTAACAAAATATGTGAAGGTCTCTGTATAATCAAAACCTAAAATATTCCTTAAAATATCATAGAAGTTCTGTGTAAATCGAGAAATATGAAGAGTTCCCACACTGAAAGACAATATTGTTATGATGGCAATACTTTTAAAGTTGATCTATATATCTGATACAATTTTACTCAAACTAATGATTGCCTCTTAGATTTACTAGAATTACAAAGAGTGATAATATCAAATGTTCAGAACTTGGAGCAAGTGAGACTCTCATAGATCACTGGAACCAGGATAAAATGGTTCTTCCATTTTAGAAAGTGCTTTTCAGGACACCTTACAAAAGGTGGGCAGTAGAAGAATTAATCAACAGTCAAAGAATACAGAAAAGTTAGGGTTTGTTGATACGCTCTGGGTGAGTTTCACAGAAGGACCTGTTATCGGGGTGAAAGGTTGGGATTTTTACAAGGACTCGAAGACCTGGGAAAAGGCTTCAATTAGCAAGTGTAGATATCTCAGAAGTACATTTTCCATGGCATCCAATTCTTTGTTAGTTTCCCAGAACACCTACATTGTAATTAAAGTTGTACATCATCAAAGTATTGCAAATTCACAAGGTGATTCAGTTCTACCCCGCAGATGGTCCCTTCTCACTGGAAGGTTTATTTTTATCTCATACTGACTTGGGTCAGTGTTAGGTTAGTGCGTTACTGATGGCTGTTCAATAAGTGCTGAGCAGTATTGCTTTAATGGGAGAATTTTGCTGCTGAAGTTTTTACACTCATCCTTCCAACAGATAATCAGTACAGAAAGCAGTTGCCAACTTCTACGACGTTAAAATACATTTAGCGCGTGACATAGCAAGTCCAATTACAAGTATTAAGCCAAGATAAATTCAAACAAATGGGCACAGAAAAACATAAATGTAACTATAACAGGTTCACTTATAGTAGCCACATTTGTAAACAATTTAAAAGTCCATCATTTAGTGAATGGATAAAATGGGTGCACTAATTGTGGTCTTTCCACAGAATGAAATACTGCTTAACAATAAAAAGGAAGACAAAGTAATTCAGAATATGTGAAGGAATATTATATTTTCATAGTAGGAAGGCAACAACCACATAACATGACTTAAAACTGCTAAGGAAAATAAGACTTACAAAAAAAGAAGGCAGAATGCATGATTTCATTTACATGAAACTTTAGAACAGACACATCTTATCTACAAAGACATAGTGGTTTTCTGGGTAGAAGAACGATGATTCACTGGGATGAGAAACAACAGATATTTTTGGTGGTGGTAATAAAAATGTTCAGTGTGTTAATTATCTTGATCCATTAATTACAATTCATTGACGTTTACCATTAAATGGTGCATTTAGTACACGACTCAATAAAATAATTTTTTTTAAAAACTGCATTGGCAAAGGGGATGAGTTCGTTATCCTGAGGGTGGAGAGTACAACATCCAGGTTCTTTAACATGTCAAAATCTCAAGGTTACGTACCAGTATTATGTGAGACCGTTTCAAGGAAAGCTGCTGTGGTGATGGAAATGAGAGTCCTTGTGACAAATGGGGTAGGGAGCAAATGCCACCGTCTTGAGTGAGGAGCAAGACCTTATGAATCAGGTAGAAGAAAGGAGACGTCCGATATATATTAGGGAAGAGGAAGAATAATAGGGAGTCCCTAAGTTGAGTAGTTGGGAGCCACTAAATACTATGAAGAGTATTTTAAAGGTGTGACATAGCATGCATTTGAAGAAGTCACAATGGTTGCCTAGTTGCACTAAGATTACAATCATTTCATTAGCTTCCCCCTTTAATTATAAACAGGAATTGATGTCATATTGTTTATTT
The DNA here is from genome assembly GCA_004026905.1 of Hystrix cristata. Classification (NCBI taxonomy): domain Eukaryota; kingdom Metazoa; phylum Chordata; class Mammalia; order Rodentia; family Hystricidae; genus Hystrix; species Hystrix cristata. Next base: position 36,040 of record PVJO010014321.1, read on the forward strand.
GTTATTCTTTCATCAAAGTCTTGATAAAGATAGACTCAGCAACTCTCGGAATCTCTCTCAATTTATTCATATTACTTTTGAGTGCATTCAAATCTTATTTCAAAAGATTCTCATTTCTCTTGAGATAATGAGCCAAATCCTTGACATGGTGTCCAAGGTCTTAAACGTATTTCCCATTTCTAGCTCTGCAGGGTTCTGCCTGGCACTTTTCCCCTGATTCTTTCCCAGGCAACAACCGAAGCCTCCGGTCCATGTACTGGAGTGTAAGCTCTGCTGGAGTCCAGACACATCCTACTCTCCTGCTTGGGCCACTCTTCACAACACTTTTCAACTGGCCAACACTTATTCATCCTTCTAGTATCAGCTTAATTTCACTCCTTAAAGGAGGCTTCCCTGATTGCTCAAGGTCAGCTTCCTAATATCTTCTACTCTATGAATGTGGTAGGTAGAATGATGGCCCCTCAAAGATTTCCAAGTCTCGATCTCTAGAACTTGTGAATATGATATTCTACATGACAGGTGGGAAGTTTAGGTTGTATTTTTATGCTTTTGGGCTACTCTAAAAAAGTATAGATTGGATGGCTTGTAAACTGCAGGAATTCATTTCTCTCAGTTTTGGAGACTAGAACTCTATGATCAAGGCTGGCTCAGTATGTGGTGAGGGTCTACTATCTGGTTCAAAGTTGGCAACTTCTGGTTCCAAAGAAAGAGTCTCCCTGGAACCTCTTCTCTAAGGTGTTACAGATGTCTAAATGTCTTCCAAGAACCTCATGCACTCATAGGTGGAGCTGTTTGTAGATGATTGTATCATGGGCCAGTACAGCTGACTTTCTTTTAGGAGGAGGGTCTGGGCAGAAGAGACATTGCTAATGTCATAAAAAAAGAAAGAAAGAAAAAGAAGGAAAAAATAAAAATCCTACAAACACAAAACTACCAAGACTCATGTATAATAAAACAGAAAACTTGAATACCAGTAATAATTAGATTACATTAATAATACAAAAAATGTACCACAAAGAAAAGTCCAGGCCTACGTAAATTCATGGCCAAATTCTACCAAAGGTTTAAAGAATTTACAAGAATTACTCACAAATTTTCTTAAAAATGATAGCAGTGCAGTTAATACCACTGAAATGTACATTCCAAAATGGTTAAAATGGTAAATTTTATGCCATGTGTATGTTCCCACAATTAAAACTAATTTAGACAATGGAAAATAAGGTAACTTTCACTAACTCATTCTGTGTGAACTATTGTACCCACATCCCAAAACTTAACTGTGACATCACAATACAAGAAAACTACACATCGGTTATCTCTTAAGTATTTAAGTGAAAAATCATCAATGAAATACAAGCAAACCTAGTCCCTTAACATAAGAAGATTTTACATCATGAGCAAGAGGAATTTACCCTGGAATGCGAGGATCATTTAACAGATAGACTCAATTAGCATAATACAAAATGCAGGATTTAAAAACATGGAAGAACAATACGCAAGCTGTGTCAATAGACACAAAGCATTTGAGAACATGGAATATTATTTGATAATGAAAACACTCAGCAAACCAGAAACAGAAGGGAACTTTCTCAATCTGAAAACAGTAAAGCTAAATTTATCCCTTATAGTGAAAGACTGTTTTCTTTCCCACTAAGACAAGGAAAAACAAAGAGGTGTTTATTTCTTTCACTCTTGTTGAATGTTATACTGGGGGCTCTTAGTCGACCAATTTGTCAAGAAAAAAAAAAAGAAACAAAAGGCATTCAGAAAGGAAAGTAAGGTTTAGAATTATCTTTATTCACAGATGACATGATCTTATATTAAAAAATTCTAAGGAATACTTACACACAAAAAAGATTCTAGTAGAACAAATAAATGAATTCAGCCACATGGAAGGAATCAAAATCAATATGAAAAATCAAATGTATTTCTATACACAAGCACTATAATTGGAAAGTGAAAATAACACAACTTTTATAATGGAAGCAAAAAGAATAAAACAAATATGAATAAATTAACAAGGGAAGTGTAAGACTTGTCTACTGAAAAAAAATCATTGAAAGAAATGAAGGGAGATATAAGCAAATGAAAAGACATCTGTGTGCATGAATTAGAAAAGTTAATATTGAGAAAGCAGCAGCATTCTCCAAATTGACTGTAGACTCAATGTAATTCCCAGCTGCCTTTTTTCTTTTACAGACATTGACAAGTGTATTCTAAATTCAAACAGAAATCAAGAGACCCAGAACAGCGAAAAAATATTGCAAGCAAAACACTAGTTTGGTATCCAGCTACGCAACTGAAGCTGGTTATTAAATCTAGAAGTTTTTTGGTGGAGTTTTTGGGGTCTTCTATGCAGAATATCATGTCATCTGCAAATAATGCTAGCTTAACTTCTTCCTTTCCTATCTTTATTCCTTTTATTTCTTTCTCTTGCCTAGTTGCTCTGGCCAATGTTTCCAGAACTATATTGAATAAGAGTGGTGATAGTGGACAGCCTTGTCTTGTTCCTGAATTTAGAGTGAAAGCTTTCAGTTTTTGACCATTTAGTATGATGTTGGCCATTGGATTATCATAGATGGCTTTTATCAGATTGAGGTATAGATCATCTATTCCTAATTTCAGTAGGGTTTTCTTTTTTTATCACGAATGGGTGTTGGATCTTGTCAAATGCTTTTTCTGCATCTATTGAAATGTTCATGTCATTTTTGTCTTTGATTCTGTTGATATGGCCTATCACATTTATTGATTTGCATATGTTGAACCATCCCTGCATCCCTGGGATGAATTCTACTTGGTCACAGTGTATAATCTTCTTGATGATTTGTTGCATTCTGTTTGCCAATATTTTACTGATAATTTTTTCATCTATGTTCATTAGGGAAATTGGACCTTAGTTCTGTTTTTTGGTTGGATCCTATTCTGGTTTTGGTATCAGGTAATGCTTGCTTCCAGGAATGATTTAGGGAGTACTGCTTCCCTTTCAATTTCCTTAAAGAGTTTGAGGAGTAGTGTGGTATTAGATCATCTTTGAATTTCTTGTAGAACTCAGCAGTGAATCCATCAGGACCTGGGCTTTTCTTTGTTGGTAGGTTTTTAATTACCTCTTCAAATTCAGTGGGTGATATTGGGTTATTTAGCATTTTTATTTCTTCTTGACTCAACTTTGGTAATTCATATGTCTCTAAGAATCTGTCCATTTCTTCGGTGTTTTCCATCTTGTTTGAGTATAGATTTTTGAAGTAGATACTGACGGTCCTTTAGATTTCTGCAGAGTCAGTTGTGACTTCACCCTTTTCATTTTTTATTGCATGGATTTGAGTCATTTCTTTCCTTTTTTTGGATAAGATTGGCTATGGGATTGTCAATTTTATTTAATCTTCCAAAGAACCAACTCTTTGATTCATTGATTATTTGTATTGTTTTATTAGTTTCAACTGAATATAAAGAAATAACAAACTCACTAAGAAAGAAATTAGGGAAGATACACTTTTCACAATAGCACCAAAAAAAAAAAAGAGAAATACTTAGGAATTAATCTTACAAAGCAAGTAAAAAATATTTACAGTGAAAACTACAGTACTCTAAAAAAGGAAATTGAAAGGGATGTCAGAAAATGGAAAGATATCCTGTGTTGTTGGGTGGGAAGAACCAACATAGTGAAAATGGCCATACTTCCTAAACTGCTATACAGATTTAATGTAATTCCAATCAAAATACCAAAAGCATACCTCACAGAATTAGAGAAAGCAATAATGAAATTCATCTGGAACCAGAAGAGACCAAGAATAGCAAAAACAATTCTGGGCAACAGGGCCAAGACAGGGGGAATCACAATCCCTGATTTGAAATTATACTATAGAGCTACTGTGATAAAATCAGCATTGTGCTGGCAAAAAGACAGACCTGAGGATCAGTGGAACAGGTTAGAAGATGCAGAAACAACTCCAAACACACTCAAATATCTCCTCTTTGACAAAAGAGCCAAACACCCTCACTGGAAGAAAGCCTCTTTAATAAGTGGTGCTGGAAAAATTGGCTTGCCACACGCTGAAAACTAAAACTAGATACATGTCTCTCACCATGTACTAAACTAAAATCAAAGTGGATCAGAGATCTAAGCATTAAAACAGAAACACTAAATCTACTGGAAGATAGACTAGGAAGAACTCTTGAAGACACAGGGCTAGGGAAAAAAATTTATGAAAAGAACTCAGACTGCACGGGAAACAGCACAAAGGATCAGTGCTTGGGATCACATCCTATTCAAAAGTTTTTAGACAGCAAAAGAAATCACCAAAAGAGTGGCATGAAAACCAACAGAGAGGGAAAAATTTTTTTTTACCAACTATTCCTCAGACAAAGGTCTAACATCTAGAATATATAAAGAACTCAAAAAATCAGATCCCCAAATTTAGAGACTCAATTCATAAATGGATATCTGCAATGAATAGACAGCTCTCAGATGAAGAAATACAAATGGCAAACAAATATATGAAAAAGTCTTCAACATCACTGATCATTCGAGAGATGCAAATTAAAACAACACTGAGATTTCATCTCATTCCAGAAAGAGTGGCTATCATCAAGAAATCAGCCAATAACAAATGCTGGAGGGGCTGTGGAGAAAAAGGAACCCTTCTCCACTGTTGGTGGGAATATAGACTGGTCCAACTACTGTGGAAGTCAGTGTGGAGATTCCTCAGAAAACTACAACTAGAAGTTCCATTTGACCCAGCTATTCCTCTGCTCGGTGTCTTCCCAGAAGAATTAAAAACATTACCACAGTGATATATGTACAACCATGTTTATAGCAACACAATTTGTAATAGCTAAGTCTTGGAAACAATCTGAATGCCCAACAACTACTGAATGGCTAAAGAAGATGTGAGTTTTCTATACAATGGAGTATTACTCTGCCATAAAAAGGATAAACTTGAGATATTTATAGAAAATGGATGTACCTTCACAACATACTCTTAAGTGAAATAAATCACACACACATGAGTACATATCAAATTGCTTCTCTGGTATGAGAAACTGTAAGCATTAATAAGGACAAAAAAGTATAATAGATACTAAGTAAAAGAAAGATAATATTCAATCGGAAGAAGAATTAGAAAAGCAAGAGGGGGATAAAAAGAAAGGAAAAAGAAAAGAAAGGGAAAGGGGGGAAATGTAAATAAAGCTACTGTAAATAGAGAAGGGAGGGTGAGTGGAACAGAGGCAGAGTGGAAGAAAGGGGGAGAACCAAGATGTATCATGTACAGGTACAAATTAACTACAATAAATGTGATCACTATGTATACAACGTACCAATACATGTTCTTGGAAATAAAATTAAAAAACAAAAACAAAAACAAAACACACTAATTTGGAAGAGTCACGTGTATACTTTAAAAGGATGAATTTTACGATCTATAAATTCTATCTGAAAAAGTTCTTTGAAATAAAGAAAGAAGTAGCCAGGCCCACACCTGTAATCCCAACAGTCTTGGAGACTGAAGCAAGAGGATCAAACTTTAAACTCACTCTGGGTAATGTAGCAATTGAACAACTCTTTTTGCTTGTCTCAAAACAAAAAGAACTGGGGAAGTACTTTGTTGCAAAGGCCTTGGGTTCAATCCCCAGGGCAACACACAAAACAAAAAAGGAAAAGAAGGGAAGAGAGAGGAGGGTAGGAGAGAGGAGGGGAGGAGAGTGGAGGGGAGGAGAGGGGAGGAGAGGAGAGAAGAAAAGAAAAGAAATAAAAAGGAGGGACGGGGCAAGAAACAAAGATTGGCTCTTCTGTAATCATAAATGAAAGGAAAAAAAAGAAAACCAAACAAATCCGCAAAGTTGGGAAAGCTGACTAGTTCAAGATACTGTATAGAAAGAGGGAAAACTGAGAATGATTTTGAGAGAAAAAAGTCCATTAGAACTCATATTTGCAGCCAAGATTAGATTAAGGTTAAAAGCCTTCCCACCTTCATACATTTTCCCAAAAAGTATCAAGGGAGTTACAGTTGAGAAGGAAGAACATAGGGAAAAGGAAACAAATAAAATAAGCATAAGAGATTTTTCCCCAGGCAAAAAAATTGGAGTGTCGTTACTGACATATAGAACTAACTGGAAGCAAGTATGTTAGAAAACCATCAACTTTCTTAGGGATTATATCCTGTCACATAATACACAGGCTGGATCTCAAAAGTACAAAAGAAACAAAATATATATCAGAGAGCCATAAAACCAAGATTAGTTGGAAAGTGAGCTGCAGAAGTTACTTAATTAGGAGGGGATGATCCACAGTCACAGATACACAGTAAGTGGTAAGTAGTTCCTTGCATGGAGCAGAATCAAGACCTTAATAAGGAAATCAGGGGAGGAGAGAGGACAAGGAAACATATCCTGGGACTTTTAGGTGTGAAAAATGCAGATTCATCGTGTTTGCCTGGGAGGATTTCAGAACACTAAATCCCAGCAATCACCACCCATCTCCCATTATTTTCCTTTGTGTGAGGTAGTTTCTACTGTTTTGCCCTACCTGAATCACCATTCAATGCTGACTGGAAGGAAGAAGTGATTCACCTGTTTCTTTAATCACTGGTTCAACAAATAATTGTCATAAGAAGATATGACGGAGAAAATACCTTTTCGCCCAGGAACCCTACATGTTGAGCTGGATAGGACTAATGAGGTTTCTTCCTGGGGGCATTGTGTTCTCCTTGTGACACAAAAAGAGTAAGTGAATATTTGTAGGCCCAGCGTGATGGGCTCAACAAAATCTGTATTCTTGGGCACTACATTTCTTGGTTTTCTAAGGGGGTTTGGGCCTTGTGACCAAGTTGTAGCCAAGCCAATAAGAACAGTAGAGATACATGTGTTTTCTGGTTTCAGGTTGATCAGGTGTGCCTCCTCCATATGCAGTACATTTTTCCTTTTCTTATACCCGAGTTCAGACAGAGGAAGAGAAGGCCCTTAAAGATGCTGAGAGTATATGAGGGAAGAAACTTGGATTGCTCCATTATTGCTTGGAGGAGCAGACCTTGCTTATCCACATGGCCGTGAGGAAGAAATTACTTCTTCTGTACTCAGCTCAATAAATAGGACATTTCTTATTTTGGCTAACCCGTGTAACTACAAATATAGCTTAAACAAAGTTTCCTTTTGTTGTTGTGGTTGTTGTTTTGTTTTTTATTTGGTTACTTGGTTCTAATGCTGGGAGATATTCACTTGGATGAAAATGGTGAATCTTATCCACCACTTATGCAAGAAGACATTTATAGTAATAACACTTTTAGGTAGACATTTTTCAAGTACACTTTGTAATTTTTTTTAAAAGGGAAAACATGACGATCAAGATATCACAATCATTTTCAGTTACGAATATACCCAACACTAATAGTTTTAATTTTTATTAGTTATTTTTCCAATTAAAGGAAAATGATGACTCTATACCCCTGTAGAACAACTGGCTTTGACACTAGGCAACATAATAGAATGAGCTTCAGTGACCCTTTAAAATCACAAAACAATCCACATGTTCCCAATATATAATGGTGTATGTTAAACATGACCACACTAGAAGAGTCTATGGGAATTGAAAAGAATAGGCCCAAAGCAAAACCAAAATTCAGCAGAGCAAACATTAAACCCTGTAACCCTATGTCTAGCATCTGCGGCATATGCAAGGTGTGACTTCTACAGGGCTTGAGTGGTCCCAACCTTATCCTATGGTTTTGCTGGTTGCACCCACATATTCTCCTAGACTGGTGCTTTTGTCTTCCTGAGGCTTCCCTTGGCAGAAGCTTCATGTTCCTGGGGTATCCACTGTATCTTTAGCTTTATTCACACAGGTTCATATATCCACCTCAAATGCCTTAGTCACTCAGCCCTTCATTTGTAACCTGTGTTGAAATCATTATGACCGTACAACTCCTGCATTCTGCATACCTGTAAAACCAGCATCATGTGGACCTTGCTAGGGTCTGCTGCCAGCTCAAACAGTAGCCAGGCTCCTTGGGGCCATGGATACAGCGGCCTTTGAATGTCCAGATTCCTGATCATGATAAAATGGATCCTGTCAAGCCAACTCACAAGAGGGTCCTTTTTTGAGCAATGAGCCCAAGGGCTGTCTTCTCAAGTAAGGGTTTCCACTTTTGCCTCCATGAGCACAGTGGTGGTATTTTGACAGGATCTACTTTACCAAATGGCCTTGCAAAAGCTACCTGAGCAGTTGCAGCCAAGGTGCTTGTGCACAGTGACCCTCATCCTGTCAGAAGAAAAGTTCACACAAAAGCACATCCCATCTACATCAACATTCAGAATTACAAAGCAGAATGACAAAGCAGAATTTCATCACAGTCCATGGGTTCTGAATCTAATGATCAAGGCTTTCTTGTGTCCTAACTCACCTTCACCCATGCTTGGTATGGAATGCTTTGTGAAAATTGGCTTTTTTTATAGTAGTTAAAATGCTCCTTTATGAACAAGAACCACCCTCAATTCTAGCCTCCTGCAGTCTCAGTTAGAGGGGCAAGACCAAGCCCTACCAATGGCCCTCCAAATGTGACTTGGGCAGGGATTTACAACCACGGTGTGGCACACCTTCCTTTCAGTGTCATGAATTAGGAACACACTTCACAGTTGAACATAAATTCAGTTTCTTGCTCTTTATTTGTTTTGACAAACAAAGAGAAAAACTATGCTTTTGCCATCTGAAGCTGATCTTTTTTGTTGTTGTGTGGTGGTAGTGGTGTGTGTGTGTTGCGTGTATGTGTTAACCTTTATTTCTTTTCCTAGTGGATTCAAAGTTTTAGGTTCTTAAATATTGTTTAAATTGGATCTGTAATAATGATACACCACAGAATATATTTTCATCACTTCAGGTTCATACTCTAATACTACCTACAGCCACTGGAATGGCCAAGCAAGTTTCTTCATGCCTTTTAATTGCAATTTCTCCAGCTTCAAAGTTGGGACTATACTGCCTGCTGTGCTGACTTATGAATGGGAGAATATAAGTTCTTAGCATAGTAGCTAGCTTGTACTTAACAATAAATTTTTCTTGCTCTTGTGGCTGTCAGTCTTATTGCTGATGTTTTCAGTGTGGCAAGGAAGTGTATAAGAGAGGATAGTTTAAAAACCAGCACAGGTTCTTAAACTTGATAACACTTTTGTAAGTTTTATATCCCTTGACATTGTTCCACTGTAATAAGCTTAGTATTTCTATGAACTCAAATACTTGAAATAAATCTTAATAAGTGTAATCACACAATTTTTCTTGTTGTTTTTTTTTTTTTTTTTTTTTTTTTTTTTTTTGTTTTGTTTTTTTTTGTTTTTTTTTGGAGCTGGGGTACGAACTCAGGACCTTGCACTTGTTAGGCAAGTGCTCTATCACTGAGCTAAATCCACAGCCTCACAATTATTCTTTGGTATCTGAATTCTTTCACTTAACAAAATGTCTTCAATGTTCAGCCATGTTATGGAATAAATCAAGAATGTCACTCCTCTTCATAGCTGAATACAGTTCCACGGTATTGTGCATATTTATGATCTGCCATGTGACACTTCAATACATGTCAACTTTGAATAATGTTTAAATCAGGATAAGCATATCTATCAACCAGATCCTAAAATATTTATCATTAGGTTTTTATAAAAATATTCAAAATTCTTTCCTCTCTCTTTTTGAAATATACCATGTATTAGCCACAGTCACCCTACTATGCTATGGACCACTAAACTGTGTTTCACCAATATCTAACGTAGTGCTCAGTGAGAGTACTCTTTATTCCACCCTCCTTGCTATGATACACAGCCTCTGGGAATTACTATTCTACTATCAATGGCTGTGAGAGCAGTATTTTAGAATCCAAATATGAATGAGATCATGAAGCATTGGCCTTTACTACACCTGGTTTGGTTTACTTCATATAATGTCCTCCAGGTCTATGAGTGTTTTAACAAAGGTTAGAAAGTCTCCTTTTTTTTTTTTTTTTTTTTTTTTTGTCGTGCCAGGGATCAAACTCAGGCCCTTGTGCTTGCAAGGCAAGCACTCTAATCACTGAGCTAAATCCCCAGCCCCACCTTTTTATGCCCAAATAGGATTCCTTTGTGTATATGTGTGACATACTACCTCGTCATAAGGTGTCAGTTGATCTCGTCATCAGTTGATCTTGTCATTTGTGGTAATTCTACCAGCAAAAGTGAACATTATAACCAACATTATAGGTATTTCCTAGCTCTACACGATGTTAATCACAATGTCATCATGTTCACATATGTCTTTGTTAAACATGAATATTTCAATGATATTCATCTTCCAAATTATCTTCTTTAAGGGTCTTAAGAATTCTACCTTATACATGTCTTGTAATATATCTGAGTCAGTAAGTTGACGAAAAGTTGATGGAGAGCGAGATTTACATTCAGGAGTAAAAGCAGAGAGCTGGAAGCCAAGGGGATGTGTAGCTGCCATTCATACGAGCACAGCAGAAATGTTTGCCAGAATTCCTATTTCCTTACATTTATTTCATACATATATATTACTGGGGAATATTGATTTGTAGGGGCTGTTCTCTCTGTGGCAGTAAAATGTGAAAAAAAATATGAAAGAATCAGACAAATACAAGAATTGTTCTTTCCTGTCATTCTTCATGTACTAATGAATCATTGTAAAACCTTCTGTAAACGAGGAAGAACAAACACTACAAATGAACCAGATGCTGTCCAACTCAAAATAATTTAGTTTATTCAATATGAACAATAACTGTAGATAGATAACACCCATGGTACTGTGTGTGTGACTGTGTGTGTGTGAGATGATGTGTGTGTGTGTGGGAGTGCATGTGTCTGAATGTGTCTGGATGTAAGGTGTGAGTGTGCAGTATTTCTGTCTCAGGGCTTCCACGTCCAAAGTTGGAGAAACATCAGGGTTGGTACTGCTCTTCATCTCCAGAAACTCCGCATGCTGCTAATCTGTGAGGAACTGGATGTACTCACCGCCTGAATCTGTAAAATGACTGGGGCTGCCAGGACGTCGATGCCTTCAGTGCAGCATACGGTCCTTCGAAGGGAGTACATCCAGTAGCATCTCAAGGTGTAACCCAAACTGTGTAATTGGACACTGTAATCCCTTCTTGACAGAAAATTCTGAAATTATGGATAGTAGGAATCATATATTTTGGGGAGGATTTGTGTCTCAGCCATGAGGATGTGGGGGATGGCGAAGAACCTGTTGAGTAAAGGCCCTTTACTTTGGCCTTTGCCTACCGGCATGTGGGATTCTACACGAATCCTACACTGAGGACACCATGTGCGCACGGTTAGCGTCTAGGTGCTAGAGTGATAGGTCTAGTGTTCTAGGGTCAAGGCAAGAGATGCTCTCCACCAAAGGCCTTCTTTACTGTCAGGAGCAATGACAGTTCTGGGGGCATCCCCTGTTCAAGCAAGAAGACATGATGGTTGGGTGACTCACTGCTCACACAGTTTCTGAGAACAGCTTCTGAGTGCTGTAGAGATTTTGAGGGCTGCCTCTTCCTCTTCTTCTTCCCTCTTCAATTGGAAAGCCACATCCGTAGATGCCGCCTGCTCATTGAGCCAAGACAAGGAGGCTTTAGCAACATCACTTGAGTAAGTAATTCACGATTTTTCAGCATTCCTGCTGACTGCATGAAGACTTAAAAGACTTGAGAAGGGCAAGTCCGGGAATGCACTGATAATACATGCCTGCAGTTACCAACGTGTGCCACATCGGAACACTAAGACAGAGAAGTGAGCAGAGAGGGATTAGAGAAGGTGGAAAGGGCTGGGAGCAGAGTAGCCAGAATTAACAAGAAGACAACAGTTACAACGACTGTCTGTAAATACTTAAAACCTGTTTGGAAAGAGTGTGTAAGTAAGCCAACATATACCATCGGGCTAAGTTCATACCTCCACCTCTAGTTTCAGACATTTGAAGGTCTGACCCTCTCCCTTCCCAGACCTGCTCTTATTTATTCCCAGGAGATGCTGTAAGCGTCTCCATCTTGCTCACTACTACAGGGAACATCGGAGAGGACCACATGGATGTGCTTGAAGACTTGACTTCACAATAAATGCTTGTGATTTTCATTCATTTCTTTTGGTTTCCTTAATGTGGTGATGGAGTGCATATAGTAAAAGTAATAATAATAATAATAATAATAAGGGCTTACGTATACATCCACGAAGGAAGGAAGGAAGCAAGAAGCAGTTTGCATCCAATATGAACCAAAAACCTATCATGGGAGAACAGTGCCTTCGTGAATAGGAAGACAGCTTCCAAGACAAACAGAATAAGGCGAAATTCGGCCCTATTTGCATGAAAGAGCGAGCCAGAGGTGAAAATTTCGGGTTTATTCAGGGACAGGAGACAGCCCAGTGAATTCAGTACCCCCTGGGAGAGGCAGGTGTTAGTTTCTTCTGTTTATGGAAAAAGGCTCAAATCACAGCAAAGACACGACATGCCCGGGGACACGTGTGTGTTACAGATGGAACTAGGACCACGACACAGGTCCTATTAGGTCTGTCCTTCTTTCTGCCAGAACAGAATGCCATGAAGGGAGGAGATGAAAATGAGCTTAAGTACCATAATATAGCCATCATCTTCAGCAGAACAAAGGCATCAAGCACTCTTGAGATTCAAAGACATCTAACAATAAGAAGGGATT